>CM076570.1:1091158205-1091411849 GCA_034641835.2 Pinus albicaulis
AAAATTATGTAAGAAATGCCCACATATGGTGTAAAGAACATCATTTGTTTCTGATGAAGTTCAGCTTGGACAGAGTCATTCAAAAACATCAAGAATTTTTGAGAAAAAAATGGCAATAATTCTAAAAGACTTTTCATGATTCTTACAATTTGATGTACCTAACCATGTTATTTTTATATTAACACCTGCTAATTTCATGTTGTTAGAACAATTCGCTGAAATAAATCTGATATATAAGCTTATATTATTGATTTTGAATATAATTTTTTTTTAACATAGATTCATGCAATGGTGACTTTAAGAGGGTCGAGTTTACATACCCGATAATGAAGAGCGCGACCGTGGCAAACAACAGCGCGGCGACGAGGAGTTGCGGCAACGAGAAACAGTGACAGAGAAAACGCGGGAGAAACAGCGACAGCAATAGCGACAGAGAAAACGCAGGAACAATAAAGCACATAACTTCGCAGGCGATTTATTTATAGAAAATGGTTCGGCCGAACTATTTTAAATGTAAAAGTTCGGCCGAACTTTCTAGATATATATATATATATATATATATATATATATATATATATATATATATATATATATATATATATATATATATATTTAATAGTTTTGAAAAATATATTAAAGGATGGAATGGATTGCAGGTGGTGGACTAAACTTTGTTCTATCAGGACCTAAAGACACGAATTATTTAGTTTGTTTTACAATAGTACTTTCCATGTCTTGTATTTAGAGAGAAGCATCTCTTAAGATCGATATAATTTTGACATGTTATGCATATAATTGTTTTAGGATTTATATTTTATTTATAAAACTCTCTCTCTCTCTCTCTCTCTCTCTTCTCTCTCTATATATATATATATATATATATATATATATATATATATATATATATATATATATATATATATATATATATATATATATATATATATATATATATACATCTGTGTGTGTGTGTGTGATGATGATGATGATGATGACAATGATGATGGTGGTGGTGGTTAACGTCCACTGAGTCCAAACTTTGGTTTATCGGACCTAAAGAAATGAATTATTTAGTTTGTTCTAAAATTGTACTCTTATTCTCAAACAGCTTGGATAGAAGTGTCCCGAGCTCACTTTTTGAAATGTTAAAAGGCTAAGAAGGTCGGTATTGCAACAAAGATTATGAAACTGAGATCTAATGTGGGTGTACGTGGGGCACTCGAAGAGGAAGTGATTTTCATCCTCAATGTTCATATTCTCACAGAGATGGCAGATATTTCTACCCATGGTGGTTTAGGAACTTCCCAACGACCTATTTCACTATGGAGCTCATGAGAGTTCATTCTTATCTTGGCTATATTAATTTTTTTCTTTGAGCTAGTTAAAACAGAGAGATACTTTTGATCTTCTAGAGTAGGGTTGACGACCTCCTTATAATATCTTAATTTTCTTTTAGCCTCTAAATCTTTCTCACATTACATTTTTCTTTAAACTTAGAAGTAACAATATTTTTAATGTTATTAATATTTTACAATGCAACATTTTCGTCTATCTCCCAATGGTTTAAGTAGGCCCTCGTATATTTATACCAACTTCATTTGAGCCTTAGGTGGTTTTGGCTAGAATTTAAAGCTAGCTTAGGAAGTCTAAGGTCTCCCTTGTTATTGATATTGTGCTTGTACAACAGGAGCCTATTCATAGCTAGGCTCTCGATAGGGGAAAGACCCACTTATATAAGGAGAATAGGATAGGGTGTATTGCCTATAATTTTGAGGTTATATGTTATAAAAAACTTTTGGACTTGCTCAATATTTCTCCAGGATTATCTAGAGATGATGCAACCCCAAAACTCACATCCATACAATTTCAAAGAGGAGATTCCTTTTATCCCAGATCACAAGGTTTGCTTCTTTACAATTATTTTCAAGACCAAAATAATCCTTCCACCCTCCATTAATCCTCGTCTTAATGTTATAGTTCCAGTTGAGCTTGTGATCAATATCAATTCCTAGGTACTTGTAAGAAGACACTTCCTCCAAGTTGCTATTGTCATACACAAAATTAGTGTAACTGTCCTTCTTGGATTTGATAATCATAACCTTTTTTTGTTAGTGTTAACAGTCATACCCATTGTAGAGCATAAATCATTAAGAAGTCTTAGTTTCTTATCAAGATCAGATAGGCACATTTCCATAAGAATAATATCATCAGCATAAAGAAGAAGGATGATAACTATTCCAACTACGATCGTGCCAACACAACCTGCTTCCTCTAAACAACCTTCTAGCTTGTCAATATAAATTCCAAATATGGTAGGAGAGAGAGGGAAACCTTGTTTAACTCTGATATTACACTTAATATCTTTAGACCACCTCTCATTACTCTTAAACTTGGAAACTTGGAAACTACTCTTAAAATTATAATTATATATATATATATATATATATATATATATATATATACATATATATATATATATATATATATATATATATAATTTTAAAAATATATAAATTATAAAGTCAATGAATTCTTAAAAATATATAGATATTTATTTGCTATCAATGTATTATTTTGTGTTTTGATATTTTAAATTTAATTATTATAATTTGGTAAGGGAAAAAATTATATAAAATGAAAATGTAAATGTAAAATTTAATAATTAAAAAAAATACGTAATGAAAGTTGTAAATATAATAATAAGAAAAGAAAAGAAAAGAAAAACTGAGTATATTAAAAATAGAAAAATAAAATAAAATACAAAACACTACAAATAAATAAAAATCTATAAAATTAGTAAAATTTAAATATATATAAAGAGAATTCAAAAAATAATTTAAAAAATAATTGAGATATACACCATACTAATGAAATGATTGAAATCTAATTGTAGAATATGTGGAAAATTGATAAATATCCAGAGAAAAAAAATTAATAACATTAAAAATATCATATAATTGTCTTAATAAAATCGAAGGAAAATTTTAAATTATAAAAAATAATTTATTAGTTAACTTTTAAGTTAACTTTGTATTTAATAAATTAAGTTATAATCAGTTTAGGCTTTCTTTATGGAAAACTAGACCATTAGTAAAGAAATAGGGTATAAAAAATAAGGGATATTCCCAAAAAATTAAAATACTCAATAAGGAGTTGATTATACGTGTGATGCATAAAAGAATCCATAGCTTGAGAAATGAGCTAGACTACTCAGCATAAACTCCAAGGCCTAACAAAACAAGAAAAGCAGTTAAATAGAGAAACTGGATTCATAATAAAAATAGGTTCTAATCGTAAAAAATATGAGTTGAAGCCTTGACCCTTGATTGAGCTTAGAATCCACCCAACCCTCTATAACTGTTACTAACATTGAAACATCATTCCCTCCATCGAACCATGATTACGAATCCAACTAACTAGACTAGTCACTCACATTGTAGAATGTGTTGCATATCAAGGAGACTAAGATACTTAGAATACATGGAATAATTTGTCACACTCATAGTATCTTCGACAAGCTAACAAGCTAGAGTAACCTTGAATGGAAACAACTCTCACGGAGGAGAAAGAATAAAATATTGCATCTCTAATGACACGGCCATAACCACCATAACCATAAACTAATGGAGGTTGAGGATAATGAATTCCTAACACCGGGCCAAAATATAAAATGTTGGATGATGAATTGCCACCACCAACATCCTACCGCCTTTATGTTTGAGCATCAATATCCCAATATAGACCAACACCATGTCTCAAACCACATGGAAGTATTGATTTTAGCTAGGTAGAACATAAACAACATTCAATGAGCGAGAAGATATTGCCCGCATGTTGTGCCATCTCACCAAATATGGGGATGATATAGTTGAGGATCAAATCCTCGTTAAATTTGGCATTTTTAACGAAAAAATCCATAAAAACATAAGGGAAACCCTTGCCATCTCACCCAATATGGGGATTTTATCAATTATATATCCCAATAAAGTTTCTCATTTAAAATAATTAATAAACTTAATCATGCCTCATGTCATTATAAAATGTGTAGTTGTAATTATTATAAAGTATTAATCAATTTTTTTCCACATAAATTGTAAAGTAAGATCTCAACCTTTATGAAAATTTTAACCATTATTACAATTAATATTTTAAAAATAGATTACTTTTCTAAACTTTAATTTCAACTAGTAACTAATATGGTTAGCATTTTAGTATCTTCAATGTAAATTGGTATTCAGTCTCATTCCATTTATGAGTCACTATTGAGGAACTAATTTTTATATATGTTATTTAACTCTCATATTTATTTATTTACCAATTTTTTCAATAAAATCCTTTTCACATGAACACTATATCTTATAAAATCCTTCTCATTTCCTTAAAAAGGGAATATTTAATGAATTTTACAATATAAACACCTTCTCATTGTCTTAAATCAAGGATATTTAAAATGAATTTTAGAATATTTATTATTGTTATTAGGGACCTAAATGTTGTAAGTTTAAAATTTATAAAGTAATGTAACGAATAAACATATTACTAATAAAAATAGAAAATAAAAGAATGGAAATCAGATAAAATATAGATATTTATCTTAGAAATCAAACTGGGGAAATCTAGCTTATTGTTTAGAGCTATACCTCTAATCTTTATTACCAAAAAAATTCATTGTTGATAGTAAAACATATGTGATCTTGTAGTCTACTAAACCCCTAATCCATTAACTTTAATTGAATGAAAACGTAGCTCTTTAGTCCATTTATAAAACCATGGGCTAATCCAACATATGTAGCTCTTTCTTACCTTTCACTATAAATCCCTCTAGTTATTTCATACAGATTTATTCTTCCAAATCCCCATGTAGGAATGTTTTATTCACATCTATGTATTCTACTTTAAAGTTAAGATAAATAACGATAAATAAAGAAAACCTAATAGAAGCTACATTAACAATACAAGAGAAATATTTACCAAAGCCAGTTCCCTCTACCTAGGAATAACATTTTGCTACTAATGTAGCCTTGTATTTCACTAATTTACTTTATGTGTCCAATTTCTTCCTAAACATATATTTTCTTCCAATGATATTTCTTCCAACTAAAAAATCAATTATATCTCAAGCCTCATTCTTGTTCAATGCTTCCATTTACTTCACCATGGCATTTTCCCATAGTATTTCATCTCCTAAATTCAATGACCCCCTACAATTCCTATGATCGTTGCTAGTAATAAATAAATAATAACCTAAAATAGAGATAGTTGAAGTATACCTTACTGGCTCATTTGATTTTTTAATTGATCTCCTTACTACTAGAGTATGCTATTACTTTTCTTCTAAATCATGTTCCTTTTTTGTATCAAATTCTTCATTCTATAACTCAACTACATTACTTCCGATTCTTTTTCCCTTGGTGGGACTTCCTAGTTGATAAAATTCTTGAACTATCTAAATATAACATCTTAATGGTAAACAACCATCTTAGTTTCTATATTTCCAATCTTACAACCTTTCAAACCATCATTAGCCAATAAATATGCACTTTTTAACTTTGTTTTGTAGCTTACTCTTACTTTCCTTTGGAATGTGAACATAAATTTAATATCCCTATTGTAATTATTTTCAAATACTTTATGGTTTTATGTTTAATTGTAAATATTTAAGTTAGAAACATTGGCTATGAGGTTAATACTTGGAGGTTTTAATCATGTACATAAATTATCTACAAAGGAATTCTTAAAACAAAATAATATACAATGGCGAGAACATAAAATAAATATACACAAATATTTTCCCCTATATCTCAAAACTGGGACAACCATATTTATTTTCATTATATTCCTTTCAATGTTATAATACATATATATACATGCAAAGCATTCATAAACCCCAATACATAACTCTAGATTACAACATAATCGTATTTCCCTTGACTCCACCTAAAAATACCATGGGCAGAAAACCATCATGCCCAAAACCATGTGCAAAACCCAGGCACAAAACCATGGGTATTGTTAGCGCTCAAATCTGCCTCAGGCTGAAGAAGGCAAAACTCAAGGCCACATCAAACCAAGCTCAGCCTCATAGCTAGCCCTACGAGGACAGGAGAGGGCTCTCTCCGGGTCTATCTCAGCAAAATATCTTCAGATGGGATGAGATGACTTATAATGGATACTGATTTTAGGCTAGTAAAGAGATAGGAAAGTTTGATTTAAATTTTTTGGGTTTTTTGTTGAAAAAATGGGAAAAACAGTTTTTGGGTTCGGGGATAAGGCCAGATCTTTGCAGAATTCGATTTGGGGCGAGGTAGGCAGTAGTATTGATGCTTTCTGATTAAGTGTATGGATGGATCAGAATGAAAAGGAGCTAAAGAGGGAAAGGGAGATCAGGAATCCTCTCCAAACGGGTGAAAACATGTAAAACTAAACAAATTTAAAGGCAGAGCACTGAAATCAATGGATTCAACCTCATTTACTCATTCATTTAGTTTCAGAAGCATAAGAAGGGAATGGCATACATCAAACATGAAAGAACTTACAATAAACTGAGAGAAAACACCATCAAGAACTGAAAGCCACAAGAATCCCAACAGGTGCTGCAAAACCTCTGATCTTTCCTTAGCCAAAATATGAAAAATATGTACAATAGTGTGCCAAAGTTTTCCCAAGAGTCCAAACTGTAGAATGTCTCAGAAATTACATCATATAGACCTTCCTAACCCCTTTCCATGCCTCTAGGGGTCGAATTCCTCCTTCTAGGAGCAGTTTCAACTAATTCTAAACAAGGAGCTAGAATCTAGGCATCCAAACAACTTGCCTCTAAAAGGAAGGAAACTGATTCTTACACTTGATTTTTACTTTTTTAGGAGTGAATCATCTAAAATAGGTAAAAGTGAATCAAAATTACATGCCAATCACCAAATTACATCAAGATAACTCAAAAATTACACCCACAAGCAAAACTGGTCCAACTGGCCGAAATCCTGAGCTGGAAGATGAAAAATTGACCAATTTCCTCTATGCGTCGCGCGCCTGAGCTCTATGCGTTGTGCGTCTTTGGACCTGTTTTTGGGGCACTTCCTGGAGTCCAAATTGAGCTCATTATAGCTCGTTGGAAAGCACTGGATGTTGGCTATCCAACCCAAGTGGAATTTTTCAATTTGGAGCTCATTTTCCCCTCCAAAACTTCATTCTCCCACAAGTACTTCCTGCTGGTGAAAAAGGTGGTAGAAAGGTGATTTTCATGGTGTTTTTGGCCCTTTTGATCATCCAGAAATTGGTGAAATGCTTTGGCCATACTGGAGCATGCATAAATTACCATGAAAAATTCAAAAATATAAATTTTTCCCCCAGCAAGTGTCCCAATCATAAGCGCGCGCGTCGACGCGCTACGCGTTGGGCTGAAAAACCTGTTTTGAGACCAAAATATTTCAAAATGACAAAAACTTCTCCGAATTTGCTCAAATTTAGAGCGAAGACCCTCCATCATGTATCATGCCCAACCAATGAAGCCTCGGCCAAAATCTGAAGTGGATCAGGCCTCTTCCGCCGTTTTAGTGCCCTGCTCAACCTCCTTTTCAGAATCTTCATTTTTGCTTTGCAGACGTGCATGCGTGCCCAATAATGACCTTTCATGTGACGAAGCATGTCTTTGTCTCTATTTTCCTTCGCCAAAAACTTCTCCAGATGAATGTTAACATGCGTGAGGCAAGTATCTCGATCAGCCGGTGTCATGTCGCCAGGTCTCTTCCGGGCCAATTGTCGATCTTCCCGGATTCGCTGCAGCTCTACAAGTGTGTGCTGATCCTCTAGCTGTTTGTTACACTGCTCCAGGTAGTGTATCACCCACTGAGCTCTTTGCAACTTAACATTCAGCGTGTCAATCTCGGCCTTCTGCTCCTGGACGATCTCTTTCAGTTTCGAGCTAGGAGAGCTCGCATCAACATCGATGAATGTGAAATCAGTGTCTCAACCGCCTGATGGGCCCTAATCGTGCATAGGCCTCTTACCTCTGTCATGAATCTATACCTATGCTGAAGAAGAAGGCGAGACCCCTTCCACATCATGTGGAGATAATACTCGCTCTGCTGATGAAGCCAACGAGACCCCTTCCACCCCGAGTGGAGATAGTACTCATCGTGTAGCTCCAAATAAGGCCCTGTGGCCTCGCTGGTATGTCACATACACTAGAGCACTGATATGCTCAGTCTCAGGAATGTCAGGCTGGTATGAAGGCTCTCCCTCATCATGAACTACCTCGGGAGGCGGCTTTGGCACTGCGAAGAAATCACGGGAGATGAAATCCTCCCAAGTAATGCCCTGCTGTGTCAACTGATGTACCACCATGATTTTAATCAGCGCGTAATGATATATACTGCTATGATGCTGTGCTGGGGTCTTCTTCTGTACAAGAAATGTTATCCTCTCTATGTTGCGATACATGAAGTATGGAATACTCATCATACATACCCTCGTGAAATGCATCAACAAACATACATGGTACGCATAGAGGTGCGAGAATCTGCCCTCGCAACTGAAATATCGAATGATGAGTTTCATCAATGGTGCAAAATCATCCTTCAGGAATATGAAAGGAAATACCCTAGTCAGCTGCCTCATAAACCCAGGTTTGATGTATGGCTCATAGTAGGATTTATCAAGCTGCTGTCATTTGTTCCATTCCTCTCCTATGTTTGGTATTCCGGTGGCCTGAGCAATGGTCTCTGGTGACAGAATGAAATCTACTCCGGCAAGGTTTACATGGCCATCATGTAAATGTAGAACAAACAGATGAGCTAGCTCATGATGAAGCTGGGTTTGTGAAATCATCTCACAGTACTGGAAACACGCCTGATGCTGAAAAAAATCCATTGCAAGCGGGCAAGCCTGCAATTGAGCCAAAGAAGTAGGCTCCTCCCTGACATGCCTACCACTTTTGCCACTTTTGTGAGATCTCCGTGGAAAACTACCCTCTGCTGTGGAATCACTGTCATACTCCTTCTCATAAACTGAATCCATCTCTGACATGGCTTTGAAAACAAGATGTCTGCAATATATATGCTGATATAGGTATAGTGCAAATAAGAGTTTCAGTGTATGCTCAAAACCCCAAAAGTGCCACATGTGTATCCAAGTGTTATAGGAAAGCCACAGTGGTAATGGCTCTATCAAATGAGTTTGCATGAAAAACAGTCACTACTTTGATCACAAGGGAATTTGACTAATGAGTAGAAAAGAGTGTAATGTAGTGTACAACCTTTGCAATGCTGGCTAAGATTTGTCAAGGGGGAAGTGAATATGGGACTGTGTTTGTCAATATAAATGATAAACAGTGTGGCAATGACAGTGGTAATATAATAGCGATGACAGCAGTGATGAAATGGCAAACAGAGAGCGTGAGGGCAGTGACACTTTTGACAGTAGATGCATAAGCATATATATCAACAATACAAGCTTGGAAATCCTTCACAAGACTATCAACGTGTCTTTCAAAACCCTAAGAAATGAATTTGCAATGAACATAGGGTTCACATTTCTCCATATCAAACACACTTGTTTGCTCCACATTCAAAACACCACAGCATGTTTATGAATCATTAGGCAGGCATGAAGAACTTACCCGCAAGCAAAATGAGGTATTTTGGTATGAATCTGGGCAAAGGAGCAAAAATTTTAGCTCTGAAATTCTACGCGTCGCGCGCTTACCCAGTGCGCCGCGTGCAGCATGTGCATCGCACGCATGTTAATTTTCACAGGCTTGTGAAGCCCAATGCGCCGCGCGCCTCTTGTTCGTCGCGCGCCTCCTCTGTGTGCCGCGCGCACTTCCAGCTCCAAATCCACTGCTCTAAAAACAAAATTTCACTCTCCAACTTGACTCCAACACTCCAACTCGGTTTTGCTTTGGGAAATTTGTGAAAATGATTTGTTCTTCATGGGTTTATATAGGTTGAAAAAAAAAAATATCTCATAAAAATCAAATTTGATTTTAATTTGCTCCATAACCCACTTTGTAATGTTTGGGAATTTTGGCACTTTATCACTTAATACAATGCTGTCTTTTGGATTTTCATTATTTTTTCTGAGTCTTGGACTGATGAAATGTCTTGATTCTTGCAGGGATTTTGGCATTTTGGCTTTGGAAAAAACCAGAGGCTTGCTTTGAAACTTCTTATGGTGGAACAAATACACAATTATTTACAAAAAATAAATTTGACAGTTTCTAGTTCCAAAACAGAGTTTTGGACTAGAAATGTCTTCAAATGTTTTTAAGAATAAAAATATGAAATGGGAACCTTTTCCAAACCAACCTCATGGCCTGTGGGCTTTTATCACATGTATCAAAAGACTGAAAAACCCTAGACTCTATGACTAAAGACTCTTGTTGACGAAAACAATCATTTATGACCATGAATGACGTGACCTGAACTTCAATGATTTTTGAGGAATTTTAATTAGCCCTGCAGGTACAAGCATGAGGAAACACAAGACAACCAGACCCTCTCGTCAGTCAATGGCATGCCCCTAGCGAAATACAACAAAGTGGAATGAGCGAGACACCTAAGAATGATATGCAAAAAGTGAAACGATCTCTGACGGAGGGCTGTAAGGACCGACTCTAACAGGTATCTCCTCTCAACTATTATTGGGTCCGCATAAAAAAAACTCTCAGGGAACTACCCTAGACCCCATGTTGGGGGCCTAATGCCCCCCTACAAACACCCCAACAGGGGGGCTCTCACCCCCTTGTTTTGTGCAACATAACATACATCGTGTGAATCTACTCATGGATAGAATATAACACATACCTAAGATTCTCCCACTTCTTGTTTTCTTTCTGCAGGGGACCACGAGAGAGCTTAGTCATTAGTCTAGCCCTACAACACCCATTGTTTCTCTACACCAAAAGAAATTTTGAGTGCTCATAGACTTCGTCAATGCATCTACAAAATTCTTCAATGTGTCCACCTTTACCAACAACAACTTTTTATCCTCAACCATATACATCAGAAATTGACATCAATGATGATGCACTTATCTTAGAATGATGTTAGGTTATTTTCCAAGAAAATGGACTTTTGGTTGTCATGTTGTCTCCTTATAGCCATTTTGCCAACCCATACTTGAACACAATCTTAGCAACCAAAATGCTTCCTTGCTTGCATGAGTGGCTTCCATTTATTGGACTTTTGTAGTCAAAATTGCCACTACAGACTGCCTCTTTCTCATCCAACCGACTGATCCTCCAAATAGGTTAAACACATAGACTCACTTGTAGATATTCTTTTATCTAGACCTTTAGCCTAGTCTTCATAAAAAAAGGCACGAAGGTCTAAAACTTTGTCCAATCTTGTTCTTCCTTAGTAGCACAAACCACAATCACTAGTTTCACGCAAATACTTGGAACCCCGCTTCACTATTTTCCAAAGCTCCTTCCCTAGTTTTGATATAAACCTTCTCAATACCCCCATTATATGTATAATGTATAGTCTAGTGCAAACCATTGCATACATTAAGCTACCAATTTCACTTGCATATAGAACACAAGACATGTCCTCTTCCTCTTCTTGTGTCTTAGGACATTGTTCAACATATAACTTTACACCTACATGAATAGTAACCTTCACCAGTTTACTATCCTTCGTATTAAAACTCTCTGATATTGTCTTGAAATAATTCCTCTGGTTTAAACAGAGCTTCCTCTTTTCCTAATATAATTAAATTTCCATTCTCAAAATATAGTTTGCAACACCAAGATCCTTCGTGTCGAATTTGGAGTATAATTAGGTATTCAAATTGTAGATAATTTCTTTTTCATTTCCAATGAGCAACATATCATCCACATACAAAACCAAATAAATAACATGGTTACCAATTAATTTAAAATACACACGTCACTTTGCTTCTGGAAAATCCATGTCCTCGTACATATGTATGAAAGTTTTGATACCACACCCTTGGTGATTATTTTAACCCATACAAAGACTTTTATAACCTAAATACTAGTCCTTTCTTACCCTTCACCACAAAGCCTTAAATTTTCTTCATGTAGATATCTTCTTCCAAATCCCTGTGAATAAATGTTGTCTTTGCATCCATCTGTTCTACTTGAAAATCAAAAGTAGTAGAAACAGATAAAATTAATCTAATAGAAGATAATTGGAAATAGGAGAAAAAATAATTCCAAAATCAATTCTCGGCACCTAGGAATAAATTTTTGCTATCAACCAAGCTTTTTATTACTCCAACTTACCTTATGCATTCATCTTCTTCTTAAATACCCATTTTCTACTAATGGGTTTCCTTCTAGCCAGAAACTCCACCAGATCCAAAGCCTCATTTTTGTCCAATGATGTCATTTCAACAACCATGGCCTCTTTCCATAGTTTACCATCTTTGAATCTACTACATCCCTAGCAGTTATGGGATCATCATTAGTAATAGATAAAGAAAAATTTGAACATAAATCATATGTACTATACCTTTCTGGCTACCTTCTAACTCGAACTGATGTTCTCAAAATAGAATTTTGTGGCTCTTCCTCTTCTAATTATTTTTCTGCGATGGAGTTTGATTACTCCTCCTTTAGATAAAACTTTATCTTCTCATGTTCCTTTGGTAGGAATCCTTTTTTAATAACATCTTTCACCTCTCTAAATACCACATCTTAGTTTTACACAACCTTCCTTGTTTCTGGGTGTTATCACTCAGGTTTCCCTTGAAGTTGTGGAAAAGGAAAGTATACCCGAGGTAACCACAAACCAACCTTCAGATGCAGAATCTAGCCAATCTGCATCCAGAGAGGGCTCTCTCTTTATGATTTATTTTTGTTCTTAGAAGGTTTTAGGCTAGTTATAGATCCAAGAGTTCGATTTTGTTTGAATGGTGGAATCCGTCAACTAAGGGCAAGGTTGAAGATTTTTAGTCCATTGGGCTGTGGAGTCAAAGGATGGCTTTACTGGATTTCTATTATATACACAAGATGGATTTACAGGGCAAGATAGCCAAACAGAGAACAATCCTTAAAATTTAAAGTGGATGGAATGGGTTTGAAGGGATGAAAGGCAGTTAAGAATCTTTCACCATGTTCAAAAGAAGGAAATGAAATGATTACAAACAAAGAGCAATGAATAATTCTTTATTATAGTAATCAAGAATGTTTAAATTAGCAAAGCAAGAGCATTTAAGAATTTGTGCTTATAACCAATTTAGAGGAAAACATTAAGAACAATCACATCTGAAATCAGAGTACAATTAAGTAAATTCCCGATTCAATCCTTTATGTAAATTATTTATAAATGGACACAATGATATTATAAACTCGATATAAAACTTAAGACATAGGATAGAAAGACTTATTGAACTGCTATCCGACACATGAATCCTGCAAAAAGTCCCGGGCTTCAAATTGTCATCAAAATTGTCATCCAAGAAGCCACAAATAAATTTCTCCAAAATGATTTTATAAGAAAAACTCTCCAATGTCACAAGAAAGTAATAGAATCCACCCAAAATACTTCCAAGAGTGAAGTATTTATACAAATTCTAAACTAAAATATCTTGAAAAAATATCAAAATTGGTTCACAAATCTCTCCAACTATTTTACATAAATAGAACTTAACTAAAGGACACTCAAACTAATGCATCTATTTGGCACTATTTTGTATGGATAGGTGATGACAAAGAGGAGAATTTGAATTTGATCCAACTCTTAGTTGATGATGAGGCATCCAAGTCACTAACTGCTTCCTTTCTTTGTGCAATTCTGCTCCAACAATTCTGCAAATTTGGGGTCCAATGATACCTTTATATTTCTCAATCCGCAATAGATATGTAAAAAGTGAAAGAGGTTATTTTAGATAAATATGTTGGTGAGATAAACCTCTTTAATTTTCCTAAAATTCCTCTCCAACTGTGCACAATAGGCTCTGTAAAAAAATGTGTAAAACAGAGTTTTACAGAGTCTGAAAAATAGCCTTTAAATATGTGCATGTATCTCTCAGTATGAAATCAATGTCAAAAAAATGATATAGGTTTTTGTAGATGGGTCTCTTAGGAACACAAACCTCCTTCATTTTTGTAAGATGTATTTCTTATTGGCCACAATATTCTCTGAAAAAGGATGACTTAACAGGAATTTTCTGCAAAAAGTGCTTTCCAACATTGTTTAATATTTCCAAAACCATAATGGCTGTTAGAAAAGTGAGAGAGGTTTTTTTATATGGACCTCTTAAGAACATAAAACTCCTTCAGTTTTGTAAAATTAATCTTGGATTGATCACAATAGTTTCTGCCAAACTATGACTAAAATATGCAATTTCTACAAAAATGTTCCTTCTTGTTATGTTTTTTCATCTTTTTACTTTCTTGCTCTTTTGACTGTTTAGTTTCACTTTAGACAAACATCACTATTGGTGAAAGTATTCTCATATATTTTTACCATTTTACTACCTTCTGTATTTACTTTTACTGTTTACCTTTGAGTGCTCTATAACTTCATTTTAGCTTTCACTGACTTTTACCTGATACACTTTAACCACTAATACTCTTTAGCTGTTATGCTTTCTAACATATGTTTGAATATATTTGATAACAATATTGGAGTAAACAAATCCTAAGACTAGTATTAAGACTGTTTATCCAAGGATGTGATCTTCTGATTACCTCTTCAGGGGACAACCGAGTAGATTTTTCAAGCAATTCCCTAAAGGACAAGGGAGTGAGATTTTGACCAGGTTCAAAATGGAGCATCATTCAAGGCTACAGGAACTCCCATTTTGGTTCTTGTGAAAAAATGGAAATTTGGCTAATGGTGAGGAATTGAGTAAATTCACGGGAAAAACAGGTCCATTTGCAGATTTAGTAATTCAATTACAGTTTTCGAGGTCACGGAATGAACTAGTAATTAATTCTAACTCTGTTTCAGTGAAGGAAAAAAGGAAAGCCGAGATTTCAACAGAGTTCAGTTTGAATTTAGGGTAAATACCTGTTTTTGGAGAAAACAGCGTTTGGATAGGTGTCGACTAAGGTAGATAATCTTCTGAGAGGCTTGTCTGCAATCTTCTTCGAAAGGATAAGGTAAGTGGACTTCACAAATTCGAATTTTGAATTTTTCTGCGTGGAAGGCGTTTTCTTTCACTGGCATACAAAATGATGAAAAAGACGTGAATGTTTTTTTTTATCGGCAAAGTCAAACGGGGGGGAATTTTTATTATTTTTATGGGATGACGTCACTGATGTACGATGGATGCGTCACCGGGGTCGGGCGGTAAGCAGTAAATTATGCACCGCTTTCGGGAGCAGGCGGTTTTCCGCGGGGAGGCAGCGATTCCATTAAGCGATCGACACGTGGTCAGAGCACTATTTGGAAACCACCGTAATCCCGCGCGTTAATCTTCGAACGGGAGATAGTCAGCGGAATTGTCGTGAACCGTAGATCTTCGGAGGGGTGATCCAACGGTGGACGGGACGTGACGTTGGTGGTGAGTTAATGTGCGGGCCCGACGGGTCTTTAAAATGATTAACATTTAATTAACTATCCCGGGAGGCATTTGATTGGCGGAAAGGCTGGTTATTCATTAATCCTGGTGATTAATTAATCCCATTGTTTAATCGGGGTTGCGGCGGGGTTATTGGTTTTATAAACCATAGTTTAGAGTTTAGATTTTGGGAATTTTAACTATGGTTAGGGTGTTGGGCAGAATGGAAATACCAAGGGGATGAGTCACGGAGGCTTAGGGGTTTTCGAAGTTTTGGTTTAAATTAAAACTTCGGGTTTTATTTTATTTTTCCGTTCAAAACATAAAACATATGTTTAAAACCTTTTTTAATTTTTTTATTATATGGTAATAAATAAATGTAATTTATTAACCATAGGGGTAGGGAATAGTTTATATGGATATATTTTAGCCAAAGGGTTTTTTATTGTGGGATTTTTATTTAATAAAGGGGATTAAATAAACTTTGGCCAAAACTTAGAATAAGTGGGTTTTTGGGTTATTATTGTAAAAGGGAATTATAGATAATAGGATAAGGTATTTCAATAAGGATCTAATAAATAAATCAGATGTTAATATGAGAAAGGGGTGAGGAAAACTCAAAATACTTTACACAACTAAGAAAGTGAAGATCTCTGAAGTAAATTGCATCATCTCAATTTCAACACTTAAACATAGAATAGCAAGTGATTTTGAGGAATTATTATGGAAATTTGCATGATTTTCCTAAGTAAAATAGAATTTTACTTAGGAAAAGGTTAAAAGTGAATAATTATAATGATAAATAACTTCAAGTACTTAGGTCTTTTTGATCATTAGGCCGAGGGTCCGGTCCCTCCAAAAGTCAAGGAAATGCCTTGAGCCCCTTTAATCTTCAAATACCTTAGCACTTTGGGGAAATTAGTAAAAATCTTAGGGAGAAAGTGATGTGGGAAGTTAATGATTTTGACTTTGCTTTCTGTGAATTTTCCAGTGCATTTTCTGCTTCAGTACTGGTGATGAAAGTAAAAGATTAAACACATTTAGCACCATCATTCATCACATGAAACTTTGCAACACCATCTAACCATCTACCTACCCTATCTACTTTACACTACCATTTTCTCTTCTTTATTAGGGTGCATTTAGACTTGCAAACCCTTATCAACCTTTTTCTTTTTACATGGAAAATCTATCTAATTCTACCCTTATTACATCCAAGGGCTCAGATTAAACTGTTGAGCACCTTTTATTAACTCTACCTATCTACTTATCTGCCAAGATTAAACTGTTTGGTCAGATATTTATTCTCTATTCTACAACATGAAATTGAAACATGAATGAGTCAAGTTTAAACAGTTTGATTCTTCATAAATTGTGGCAAAAGTTTGACAAGCTGCACACAATTGCTTTATTACAAAAATGAAATAGTAGTGGCATTTGGATTTGCACACTTTCCTTGGTCTATTTTTTGCTTGGGGTTCATTTCTTTCATTTTCTTGACCAATTTATTTTTCTTACCCTTTGATTTTTCTTTTAGGGTATACCCTCTTTACATTTTTTAAAATTTTTGATTTTTTGGTTTTTCAAGAATATGGAACACCTTTGCTCAAGAAAAGGTTTGAACATATTCCATAGTTCAATCAATACAATCATGAAAAATGACACCTATTGGTATAGGAGTCTAACACTGGCTCCACTTGGGGATGGCTTTTCCTTGTGAAAAGTCAAGAACAGCAGGTCAGTTGCCTCAAAATGTCTTCAAAATAAACCATGTAATCTCCTTCTTCTGGTAGCTTTATTGTATATATGATAGTAAAACTTCTGAAGCTTAGGGCCTTCACTTCGGGCTTCAACTCCAGTAAGTTACTATCCACTCAAAACTTAAAACTTTGTTTCCCAGTTAGGAATTTTCTGCCTTGTTCCAATCCCAAACATGAATTTTTTGTGGTTGAAAATATTGAATTGAATATAGTCCTTTTTCTGCAACCTGAAATCTGATCTAAAACTAAAACAACACACAAAAATTTTCAAACCAACTTAATGAAAAACTAGCTGAAAATTGAAAAACTAAAAAAATGCTCAAAATTCTGAGCTTATTAGCACTCATCTACCTACTCAATCTACTGTTCAACTGCTAGTTAGGTAAAATGAAATAGCCAATGCAACCATTCAAGAATTATGTACTTTGATAGATTTTGTTGCATTTTCTTGTTGATTATCAAAATTGTACTTCTGCAGCCTATTAGAAACTTGTCAACAAATGAGAGGATAAGGAAACACTTGATTTCCTTTGTTGACTCTAGAAACTGTACAAAAGGATCTTCCAAAATATATACACTGATGTTTAATTGATCTGAACAATTGTACATCTGTTCTGGATGGCCTCCATACCATGAATATGAAATGCTATTTTCATCTTTATCTCCCTGTAAACTTTCAGATAAGATTTGTGATGATAGTCCTACTGATTGTAATGTTTGAGTGTTGAATCCTTTATCATCTTGATTCTGAAAATCATAGTTAGTTAATAGAGGAATGCTTTGAATGCCTTCAATATTCAACATATCTGCTATTGGATCCTGAAAATATTGGGAAAATTGCTGGAACCTATGACATATAAAATTCCATGGGACTTCATAAACTTCAACAATTTTCCCATTCTTTTCTTTAAATATGTTATACCACATTTCCTTTAAAAGCTGAAATGGTTCAAAAAATAGTGGTATGGAACTTTCTTGTGTCATTTGATCATTTATTTCAATGGGAACTAATAACTGCAATTGGTTAACTGAAAAATATTGATCAATAGTTTCATTATCTTCTTTGTTGTCAATCACAATTCCTAAAGATTGTTGATTATTGATGGCATGATAGTTTTCTCTAATGAACTGAAATGAAGCAAAACAAAGAGGTAAAGAATCTTCACTTATTTCCACATTTTCTGCTCTTCCTTCCTCACTCTCATGGCTGATCTGTATTGGCTGATCACTGTTTTCAATCTGCTGAAACTGCATTTCTTCATCCTCCAAACTAGCTTCTGATATCTCTGTAAAGTTAGCTTGACTTTGGAAAACATAACTATCATCATAATGATCATACTTAGGCAAATCATCAAAATAAGGAATGTCATCAAACATACACATTAGATCAACAAATTCTTCTTCCTCATATTGATTTGTAAATTCATTTTCTGATCTATGATAATTGGAATTAGCAGGAATTTGTTCATGGCTATCAACCTCTTCTATTTCTTCATGGTGATTTTGAATAAAAAATTCTTCTTTCATAGTGATCTCTTGTGTTATTTCATCTAGTTTTCTTACCAAAAAGCTGAGTTTTACCTCTGCAATGTTTTTCTTTTCCTCTTCTTCTGCTTTCAACTTTTCCTGTTTGATTTGGATATTAACTTCCACATCAACTGCAATGTTCTGCATCTGTACAAGTGTTTTTGGATCTCTTTCTCTTAATCGGAATTCTATTTCTGGATCAAAGGCACTTAGATAATGCAAGAGAGTTGAATCATGAGGAGGTCTAATATTTTCTGGCATTGAATAATAAACTTGATTAAATCTGTCAGAAAATTGTTGTATTGTTTCATTTGGATGTCTTTTTAATTGATTATATTCTTCCATGATCACAAAATGATTAACTTTGATTATCCATCTATCAAGGAAAAGTTTGATAAACTGTTGGAAATTTGAGATGCTAGCATTAGGCAGATTTTTGAACCAACTCTTTATTCTATTTTGCAAGGAAAGAGAAAAAAATTTGATTTTAGCATCATCTTCATCAATCTCAAATAAATCCAAATAATTTTCAAAACCTTGAATATGTTTTTGGGCAGTGATACCATTTTCTCCATCAAATCTAGGAAGATACTTGTAGTATTTTTTAGGAAAATCATGGAGTATAGGAGGTAAAATAAGGGGCTTATATCTATCCGGAACTTTATATGGTACAGGGATATGTACAGGGATTGTAAGATCAGTCTTGATTATTTGAGGCTTCTTAATTGGAAAATGATCATCATTAGATTCATAAGAAAGCCGCTCAAAGAGATTAGGAGAATTATTACTTACAATATTCAAAGGAAAATAACTAAAAACTAATCTAAGATCTTCTATAAAATACAATATACATTGAAAAAATTTCTTAATGAGAAATAACATAATGTATTGGATTAAGATCCAAGTTGAAAGCCTGATGTTTCCATATTGTTCTTTGCGGTTCATTCCTCCAGTGGAGTCTTGATTGTGAAATTGATTTGGAGTCGCCAGGTGGATGATTTTAACTTTTGTGTGTCTGATCACTGTCCACCATCATAGATCAGATCTGAATCTGTAAAAAAAAATTGAATAAAAATTTAGTTCTTCAGGAAACCAAACTTTGAGTATTTTATGATTATTTTGTTTTTTATGAATTTTCAAAACAACTTCTATGATTTCTTTAAGAGGCTTTAGATATGAGATTTAAATTTTCTTAAAGATTTATTGAACTAGAGAAACTTATTGAAAGTTTGAAACCAAAGTTCAGTTTATAAGCTAGACCAGAGATAGACTGAAGCAGCGTTTATTTACTATGCAATTACAGAGAAAAAGCATTTCAAAGGCTACCTGGCTGATCTTTAGGCTCTGTCTGTAGCTTATAAGCAAACAACAGTAACAATTAAAATGATTCAGATCCCTAGTATGGTCACCACTATGTTATCACTCAGGTTTCCCTTGAAGTTGTGGAAAAGGAAAGTATACCCGAGGTAACCACAAACCAACCTTCAGATGCAGAATCTAGCCAATCTACATCCAGAGAGGGCTCTCTCTTTATAATTTATCTTTGTTCTTAGAAAGTTTTAGGCTAGTTATAAGTCCAAGAGTTTTGATTTTGTTTGAATGGTGGAATCCGTCAACTAAGGGCGAGGTTGAATATTTTTAGTCCATTGGGCTATGGAGTCAAAGGATGGCTTTACTGGATTTCTATTCTACACACAAGATGGCTTTGCAGGGCAAGATAGCCAAACAGAGAACAATCCTTAAAATTTAAAGTGGATGGAATGGGTTTGAAGGGATGAAAGGTAGCTAAGAATCTTTCACCATGTTCAAAAAGAAAGAAATGAAATGATTACAAACAAAGAGCAGTGAAGAATTCTTTATTATAGTAATCAAGAATGTTTAAATTAGCAAAGCAAGAGCATTTAAGAATTCGTGCTTATAACCAATTTAGAGAAAAACATTAAGAATAATCACATCTGAAATCAGAGTACAATTAAGTAAATTCTGATTCAATCCTTTATGTAAATTATTCAGAAATGGACACAATGATATTATAAACAGATATAAAACTTAAAACATAGGATAGAAAGACTTATTGAACTGCAATCCGACACATGAATCCTGCAAAAAGTCCTGAGCTTCAAATTGTCATCCAGCAAGCCACAAATAAATTTCTCCAAAACGCTTTTATTCCAAAAACTTCAATGTCACAGCAAATTAATAGAATCCACCCAAAATACTTCCAAGAGTGAAGTATTTATACAAATTCTAAACTAAAATATCTTGAAAAAATATCAAAATTGGTTCACAAATCTCTCCAACTATTTTACATAAATAGAACTTAAGTAAAGGACACTCAAACTAATGCATCTATTTGGAACTATTTTTTATGGATAGGTGATGACAAAGAGGAGAATTTGAATTTGATCCAACTCTTAGTTGATGATGAGGCATCCAAGTCACTAACTGCTTCCCTTTTTTGTGAATTCTGCTCCAACAATTCTGCAAACTTGAGGTCCAATGATACCTAGTTATTTCTCAATCCGTAATCGATATGTAAAAATTGAAAGAGGTTATTGTAGATAAATATGTTGGTGAGATAAACCTCTTTCACGTTCCTAAAATTCCTCTCCAGCGGTGCACAATAGGCTCTGCAAAAAGATGTGTAAAACAGAGTTTTACAGAGTCTGAAAAATAGCCTATAAAGATGTGCATGTATCTCTCAGTATGAAATAAATGTCCAAAACATGAAATAGGTTTTTGTAGATGGGTATCTTAGGAAAAAAAACCTCCTTCATTTTTGTAAGATGTATTTCTGATTGGCCACAATATTCTCTGCAAAATGATGACTTAATAGGAAGTTTCTGCAAAAAGTGCTTTCCAACATTGTTTAATATTTCCAAAACCATAATGGCTGTTAGAAAAGTGAGAGAATTTTTTGTAGATGGTCCTCTTAAGAACATAAACCTCCTTCAGTTTTGTAAAATTAATCTTGGATTGATCACAATAGTTTCTACAAAACTATGACTAAAATATGCAATTTCTGCAAAAATGTTCCTTCTTGTTATGTTTTTTCATCTTTTTACTTTCTTGCTATCTTGACTGTTTTACTTTCACTTTAGACAAACCTCACTATTGGTGAAAGTATTCTCATCTCTTTTTACCATTTTACTGCCTTCTTTATTTACTTTTACTGTTTACCTTTTACTGCTCTATAACTTCATTTTAACTTTCACTGACTTTTACCTGATACACTTTAACCACTGATACTCTTTAGCTGTTATGCTTTCTAACCTCTGTTTGAATAGATTTGATAAAAATATTGGAGTAAATAAATCTTATGACTAGTATTAATATTGTTTATCCAAGGATGTGATCTTCTGATCACCTCTTCAGGGGACAACCGAGTAGATTTTTCAAGTAATTCCCCAATGGACAAGGGAGTGAGGTTTTGACCAGGTTCAAAATGGAGCATCATTCAAGGCTATAGGAACTCCCATTTTGGTTCTTGTGGAAAAATGGAAATTTGGCTAATGGTGAGGAATTGAGTAAATTCACGGGAAAAACAAGTCCATTTGCAGATTTAGTAATTCAATTACAGTTCTCGGGGTCACGGAATGAACTGGTAATTAATTCTAACTCTGTTTCAGTGAAGGAAAAAAAGGAAAGCCGAGATTTCAACAGAGTTCAGTTTGAATTTAGGGTAAATACCTGTTTTTGGATAAAACAACGTTTGGATAGGTGCCGACTAAGGTAGATAATCTTCTGAGAGGCTTGTCTGCAATCTTCTTCGAAAGGATAAGGTAAGTGGACTTCACAAATTCGAATTTTGAATTTTTCTGCGTGGAAGGCATTTTCTTTCACTGGCGTACAAAATGATGAAAAAGACGTGAATGTTTTGTTTTATCGGCAAAGTCAAACGGGGGGGAATTTTTATTATTTTTATGGGATGACGTCACTGATGTATGATGGATGCGTCACCGGGGTCGGGCGGTAAGCAGTAAATTCCACACCGCTTTCGGGAGCAGGTGGTTTTCCGCGGGGAGGCAGCGATTCCATTAAGCGATCGACACATGGTCAGAGCACTATTTGGAAACCACCGTAATCCCACGCGTTAATCTTCGGACAGGAGATAGTAAGCAGAATTGTCGTGAACCGTAGATCTTCGGAGGGGTGATCCAACGGTGGACGGGACGTGACGTTGGCGGTGAGTTAATGTGCGGGCCCGACGGGTCTTTAAAATGATTAACATTTAATTAACTATCCCGGGAGGCATTTGATTGGCGGAAAGGCTGGTTATTAATTAATCCTGGTGATTAATTAATCCCACTGTTTAATCGGGGTTGCGGCGGGGTTATTGGTTTTATAAACCATAGTTTAGAGTTTAGATTTTGGGAATTTTAATTATGGTTAGGGTGTTGGGCGGAATGGAAATACCAAGGAGATGAGTCATGGAGGCTTAGGGGTTTTCGAAGTTTTGGTTTAAATTAAAACTTCGGGTTTTATTTTATTTTTCCGTTCAAAACATAAAACATATGTTTAAAACCTTTTTCAATATTTTTATTATATGGTAATAAATAAATGTAATTTATTAACCATAGGGGTAGGGAATAGTTTATATAGATATATTTTAGCCAAAGGGTTTTTTATTGTGGGATTTTTATTTAATAAAGGGGATTAAATAAACTTTGGCCAAAACTTAGAATAAGTGGGTTTTTGGGTTATTATTGTAAAAGGGAATTATAGATAATAGGATAAGGTATTTCAATAAGGATCTAATAAATAAATCAGATGTTAATATGAGAAAGGGGTGAGGAAAACTCAAAATACTTTACACAACTAAGAAAGTGAAGATCTATGAAGTAAATTGCATCATCTCAATTTCAACACTTAAACATAGAATAGCAAGTGATTTTGAGGGATTATTATGGAAATTTGCATGATTTTCCTAAGTAAAATAGGATTTTACTTAGGAAAAGGTTAAAAGTGAATAATTATAATGATAAATAACTTCAAGTACTTAGGTCTTTTTGATCATTAGGCCGAGGGTCCGGTCCCTCCAAAAGTCAAGGAAATGCCTTGAGCCCCTTTAATCTTCAAATACCCTAGCACTTTGGGGAAATTAGTAAAAATCTTAGGGAGAAAGTGATGTGGGAAGTTAATGATTTTGACTTTGCTTTCTGTGAATTTTTCAGTGCATTTTCTGCTTCAGTACTTGTGATGAAAGTAAAAGATTAAACACATTTAGCACCATCATTCATCCCATGAAACTTTGCAACACCATCTAACCATCTACCTACCCTATCTACTTTACACTACCATTTTCTCTTCTTTATTAGGGTGCATTTAGACTTGCAAACCATTATCAACCTTTTTCTTTTTACATGATAAATCTATCTATTTCTACCCTTATTACATCCAAGGGCTCAGATTAAACTATTGAGCACCTTTTATTAACTCTACCTATCTACTTATCTGCCAAGATTAAACTTTTTGGTCAGATATTTATTCTCTATTCTACAACATGAAATTGAAACATGAATGAGTCAAGTTTATACAGTTTGACTCTTCATAAATTGTGGCAAAAGTTTGACAAGCTGCACACAATTGCTTTATTACAAAAATAAAATAGTAGTGGCATTTGGATTTGCACACTTTCCTTGGTCTATTTTTTGCTTGGGGTTCATTTCTTTCACTTTTTTGACCATTTTATTTTTCTTACCCTTTGATTTTCTTTTAGGGTATACCCTCTTTACCTTTTTTAAATTTTTGATTTTTTTGGCTTTTCAAGAATATGGAACACCTTTGCTCAAGAAAAAAGGTTTGAACATATTCCATAGTTCAATCAAGACAATCATGAAAAATGACACCTATTGGTAAAGGAGTCTAACACTAGGTTCCAAATTTTATAACCTTTTAAACCATACTTATACACAATAAAGATACACCATTCGGATTTACTATCCAAATTAGTTTTTTTCTCCTTTGGAACATGTACATATGCATCACAGCAAAATATCCTCAAATGTGAAAGAGAGGTTTTCTTACCATTCCATACCTCATGTGGAGTCTTATCCTCCAATGATGATTAAGGTGATATATTAAACAGGCAACATGCATTCTCCACCACCTCTGCCCAAAATTCCTTCCTAACCTACCACCACTGAGCATGCTTATTGCATTTTCCATCATCATCCCATTCATTATTTCTGAAACTCCATTTTTTTGAGGTGTGTATGGAGTACTATTTTATTGTGGTATGAAAAATTTCTTACAAAATTCTTGAAATTCATTCTTGCAGAACTATCCACCATTATCTGTCTTTAACACCTTTCTCTTCCTCTTTGTTTGATTTTCCACTAGAGGCTTAAATTATTTAAACCTATCAAAGAATTCAGATTTCTTCCTAAGGAAATATATCTATGTCTTCTTTGAGAAGTCATCTATAAATGATGCATAGTACATGGAATAACCGAGTGATGGAACCAACACAAGTCTAAACACATCACTATGCACAAGCTCTAATGTTCCTTTTTCCCTCTTAGCACCAGAGTGAAAACTCACCTAATTTTGCTTCCCATATACAAAATTTTCATAGAAATAAAAATACAGAGAGAAATTAGACATACCTTCTACCATACCATTACCATGTAGTATTCAAAGGACCTCATCTCCAATATTTCCAAGCCATTGATTCCATAGTATGGTATTTTCTCTCAAGACCACTAGGTTTTCTACTTCGCTTTTAGGAACCACTTGATTGTTGCACCCATCAATAATAGTGCTACCTAGAAGCTTGTACAGAGTTACAATATGAACTCCCCACATCAATACCCTTTCTCCCTGAACCATATTACACTTGCATCATCCATCTTGTTTATAGAAATCATATTTCTAGCCATTGTGAGAATATGAAGAACACTAGGAAGTGTTATAATCCTTCCACCTTGCAACTTCAGCTTGATTTTTCTACATCTGATTATTATGGCCTTCCTGTCATCCCCTAAGAATAAATCATGCACCGCCATCATATTTCTCATATTTTCATAACTAATCCCTATGGGGAGTGAAGTGAAAGGATGCACCTGAGTCAATCATACATGCCTCAAGATCTACATGTGTATTTAAAGAAGAAGTGAAGTACGCATCCCCACCTTCATCTAAGGTATTTTTATCCTCTATAGAAGGATATTCATAAATTCCCTTTCCTTTCATAGGAGATTTAGATCTACATTCCTTTATGTAGTTCCCTTTCTTTGCCCATTTCTAACACACCTTTACAGGTTTTCCTAGATATTACATCTCCCTCTAGATTTAGATCTCCCACTCGAGGACTTATTTTTGTTTATCTTCTACGACAATACTCGTAGAGACAAGGAATATCCATTCCAACTCTCCAAATTTTTCATCACATCTCCTTCGAAAGTAAGGATGAGGCTATTTCATCAAAATTCAAGGTAGTTGTATTGCTACTTATTACAAGAACCATATTATCCCACAAATCTAGTAGAGAACATAGAAAATTAATGCACTTATCTTCGTCTGTAATTTTTATATCAACATAAAAAATTGGCTTACCACAGTATTAAAGATGTTCATATGCTTTTCATTGAGTCTCCATCCTTCATCCTCATGTTATACAACTTTTTCGACAAGAACAATTTTTTCACCAGAGACTTAGATTGGTATAAAGTTCCTAACTTGGCCCACAAATTCTTTGTCATAGATTCCCCTGATAAATTTAACAATACTAAATATAAGAGATACAATAATAATATAATCTTATCCTTCTAACCTAATATCACCCAGTATTATGTCAACATTCATTTTGGTGCAATTCCTATATCTACAAAAATATATTTTTCTCGACCTACCAACAGATCCTCCCTCTTGAGATTCCATAACTCAAAATTATAACCATTAAATTTATTGATCTCTATATTTATTATTTCACCACAAATAAACCCCGCAAATCTCCCACTGAACAAGGTATACCATAGGCCTGAGAAAAACCCTCACCAGCAAAGGCATCCCCTTGAAGTTAAAACAACTTTAGTCTTTGATACCAAATGTGTGTTTTAACCCTGTACATAAATTACCTACAAATGAATTTTAAAATAGAAGAATATACAATGGTGAGAACATTAAAAAAAATATATGCAGAGATTTTCCCCTGGATCCCAAAGCTTGGACTACTATATTATTGTTTCATTGTATTCCTTTCAATTTTACAATACACACACACACACACAAACACACATATAAATGTGTGGAAGAATTCATAAACCCCAATTCATAACCCTGAATTAGAATATAACTGTAGTTCCCTTAACCGAATCTAAAAAATACCATGGGAATAAAATGATCATGCCCAAAACCATGCCAAAACCCATGCACAAAGCCAAGGTTAGGTCCTCCCACCATCGTTGGGTTTCCCCCCATCCTTGGGTCCTCCCATTTATTATTGGGTCCTCATAAAAATAATTTGAAATGTTTGAAGGATACATGTAAATATTTATATGTTATTATAAATAATTTTCTCTTGAAAACATTGTGGGAACCATAATGTGAGTAATAAGGATGCTTTGTTGTCAAATAATTGTTTAAGTAGTTAGAGTCCTGGGTAATGGACATGTAAAAGTGGTAGTTGTCACATTTATGAACTCCTATGATTCCAAAATATTTCAGGAGAAGTTTTCACCACCAAGAGGTAGCATAAGTGTAGAGATAGGTTATGTTTGGCGGAAGAAGGAAAAAGAGGTATCATAGCTGGAGAGAAATGTAATGTTGGCTAAATGGAAAGGAACTTTATTTTTTGTAAAACTCCAAGGGACAAGAAATTTAGAAGTAGACATTGAAAAGGATACTCCTAGAGTATATGTGGGGGACGAATATTAAAACTATCATATAATGATAAGTTATTAAAGGCAAAGAAGCCTGAGGCTCGACAGTAATTGTTATTGTTATAGTTCATCTATTGGGATAAATGTGTTGGTTCCTATAGTATTTCCAAGTTTTCATTTTGTTAGGGTCCTATAATAATAGGGTTCATAAATTTTGAATTGAATTTTATAGTCTTGTAAATATGTACATACCTTGCTTTCTGCAAGTTGTTTTCCCATATTTTGAAAAAATAAAAAATAAAAAAGAGGGTAAAATTCCTAAACGAAAAATCAAAGGACTTAGGAAAAAGATAGACCCAAAAAGAAAAAGAGATAAAATAAAAAAGAGATAAAATAAAACGTGAAAGTGAGCAATTCCAAATTCCACTACTTTTACTTTTACTGCAAGAATAATGATTATGTGTAGAGTGTCAATAAATGCCATAATCCATGATCAGTTAAACTATTCAATATTAACTTTCATGCTTTCAATTTCATGTTTTAGATAGAGAATAAAGATTTATAAAACTGTTTAAACTTGAAAAATTAGTAGATAGGTAGAGAATAATAAGGATCTCAACAGTTTAATCGGAGCCCTCGCACGAAATCAGGTAGACTTAGATAGTTTTATGCTTTGAAAGAAAAACATTTTAAGGTTGCAGGCCTAAATGCACCTACAAAAATGAAGAAAAAATGTTAGAAATAAAGATGGGTAGGTAGAAAGCAGTTGAGCAAGCATGTAATAAAGCATCATCAGGCAAAAATCACTAATTTCCCCTCCCCTACAAGTATTTAGTATTCTAAATTGTCAGTCAAAAAGGCTTAGAGAATTTCTCTGAATTTTTTTGGGACTGGACCCAAGCCTCGATGACTGGTTAGTTAAAAATATTGGGTTCCTACATTAAACCCACATTGATCAGCATTTACCCTTCATTCATACATCAAAACCCCTTTTTCCTAAGTGAAGACACATTTTTACTTAGTAAAATTGAAACCCTAAAATAATTAACTTCATCCCTTCAAAATCATTCAAAATAATCCAAAAAATACATTTTGTCCTAAGTTAAAGTGTAAAATATTAAAAAAGGAAACAATGCTTTACTTTGTCTATCATATACACTTCACTTAGAGGTAACATGTGTTTTATTTACATTTTCACTACCCTTTTCATATTAACTTTTAACCTATTTTTATTAAATCCCACTACACCTACACGTATACATTAAATCCATTATATTACAATAACCCCCTTAAACCCATTATTTTAAGTTTAGACCAAATTTTAAATATCCCATGTGTGCAAAAAAACCCCGCCCTACAAACCTATTGGTCTAAACATATTTTTTATTTAAATATCCTGCCCCTTATGGTATTAAAACAACTATTAAAATGTTTTATGTTACCATATCATATCATATCTGCGCCATTAATTTTGAAACATATGGTAAATATTTCAAATTGGAAGCATACATGACATTGCCCCTTCTCCATCGTATAACCCAAGGTTTTGAATTAAATAAATGTTTATTTATAAAGTTCAAAACCCATTACTGCACATATAAACAGCCTGGTCCCACTCCCATTCCGACGTAGCTCCCAAAAAAATCTGAATCGTTCGCCTTTAACCTAGAGATCCAACGGTGAGAATGGAATATCGCATAGAAAAGTTGTACGATCTCTTCTGCTCCATTTCTACGTGAAATGGGTGGTATTGTAAACTTCTCTCTCCTCCACGTGTCCTTATTTTATTGGATCGTGTAGGTTAAGCTTGATACAGCTTACTACCCAAAGGTCGTGCGATAACCACTATGGTTTTAATCCCATTGAACTCTGAAACCACCCTTCCCGGTGATGTGACCAACATTCAATGCAAAGTAATGCCACCCAAATTGGATATTAAAACCTTTGAAATAAGATTCATCCCTTTATCTTATGCATTAACCTATTGCTCGCGCCTCCCTCACTGTAAAAGCATCCTTTTTTCACCATTTTTATGCCCAAAAAAACTGCATAATTTTCCCCGCAAAACATTGAAGACTACCGAGGAGCTTTACATTGCTCTAGAAAAACCTACAGAAGTCATCAATTCGTTCAAAACCTCAGAAAACCATTATGAAGACCAAATACCGGCATACAAAAGGTATTTTTCTAAAAATTCGAACCTGCAATCGATTTGAAAGACCATTTAGAAGACAAAATACATTTAGAGTTTAAAAAATCAATTGAAAGAAACGGCCAAAAAGCCCAAAAGCAGGCCAGACCCTGTCAAACTTTTCCCAGAAACCCTTTTTTTACTACTATGTACTATTTTGAAGAAATTTGTGAGTTTTTCACAGTTTAATGAACTATTTGAAGCTTTAAATCAAACCAGAAAACCTTTGTAGGTACCCTAAGCCTCTGTAACCCTTTTCAAAAGAATTCCAACCCAATTTCCCATTAAAAATACTCAGGAAACCCTTGTTTTCTATTTTAAACCAACCAAAATATTCTAAACCTCTTTTCACAGATTTAAATTGGAAAGAAAACCCAAAGGAAAAACTACACTTTGCCTAATTTTTCCAAGAAATCATCTGCTAAAATAAAATTACTCCTGCAAATTGTCTAAACTTGTATAAATAGCCCAAAATGCCTAAGAAGCAGAGTACAACCAAGCCTAAGGTTCCAAGTACCTAAACCAACCCTCGCTATCACTTCTAAGACTTCCATAGTGGTAAATCCTCTTCAACCACCTGTTTTTGATGTTGAACACATCCCACTAGCTGATACTGATTACAAGATAGCAGATCCCATTGTTGAATTTAACCTCCTAGATATTCATAATTGGTGTTTTGAAAAATCTCTAGATAAGGAAAAATAAATCCATAAATGGGAATCCCATTTGCCCAAATATTTTGTCCCATTTACTCACCCATGGAAAGAAGTTATCATATTATGTCAGAAATATTATGTGTCTGATCAAATAGCCATAATCAATGCTAATAAATAAGTACTTTTCACTCTAACTGCTCAATCTATCAACCAAATGTTACAACTTCAGCCTCATCCCTAAGCAGTCCATTTATCCATAGAGGCCTTAACCCAACATTATATTGGCCTAGATTTTCCCAAGATATTCATGATTTTTCAGACATTCATGCCCTCACATGTAGAAATTCCTAAACTGAATCCCCCATATTCTACAGCTAAATTCCCAGAAGGTTCAAGACATGTGATCTCCATGCTCTCCTTCATCCTTGGATATTTTACTGATGAGCACATTGATGAATTCATCTTGGGGTTCTTATCCACTTTTACCCAGGGCAACTCCCATTAGTAATATTAAACTATGTTGGTTTCATTGCAAATAATATCCATTATCAATTGATCAATTTTCAAATTGAAGGAGTATTCAGATATACTTCCTTCCTTTTCCATATGTTTCTATATTTCCAATCAGATAAATTTCCAGTTTCTCTTCAAAATCTTGACATAGAGGGAAATCCTCTATCTGTCATTGTTTGGACTACATTGCTCAAGAAAGAGTGTACATATTTCACATATTTAGACTTTTTAGAGTTATTTTTACATCCAGTGATCGCAATGTTGACCAAAGAAGAACAGGCAAGAATTAATGAAGAAATGAAAAAGCTATTTCAGTTGTCAGAACAGAGTAAGGTTGCTGATTGGTATTTATATGAGAAGCATCCTAAAATCAGAGTCTTTGGGTCAAACTTATTACCTAACAAGTTACCCAAGCATGTTTCAATAAGGATCTTTGCCTTAGGGTATATCAGGAAGATCCTAAATTCTGATTCTATTAATTTCATGACAGCTAAAATGAAAACTCAATTCAAATTAAAGAATCAGATAGGGCCATTCATCTGCAACCACAGAGATGCAGAGAAAGAGGTATCTAAACAACTATTGGAATATAAATTTAAAGAACGTTTCCATGGAATTATGATCCACAAGGGATCTTGAGTAAACAAAGGTTTAAATGAAAATTAACACCCTTTATCCATGAATCAAAACCAAAAATAAAAAATTTTGCTAATCAAAGTGAGTGGACTGCAAATACCTTAATAGATGCAGAAAACCAAAGGGATACTAGTCACACTTTGGAGACTATAAATTAGCCAAAGACATCCACCAAGAGAATCATGGAAGAAGGAGCATATGTTGCAGAAACTACAACTGAGACTAAATTAAAGATAATATATAACAAAAAGCCTAAGTTAAGCTCACTTGGTAAAGAGAATGTGTCAATTTACATAGATGATATAGCTACACTAGATACAAATGTTGATACTACAACAGTCATCATAAATGAACCAACCCTAAAAATCAGAATCAAGAACAGGTCCACAATGAAGATACACAGTTAATGGAAAGACAACAAAGCATGGAAGCTTCTTCCTCGCAAACAGCTGAGAAAAAATACTTGGATATTAAAGAGAAATATAAACAGATCAAACTAAAGAATGAAGAAATCAAAATTGAAATTTATTCTTAGTTCTTGAAACAAAAACCAGGTAACCAAAACAGATTTCTATCAGCTTTTGACAATTCAAGGAAAAAATTGATCATTTCAGTATTTCAACCAACAGTACCAATGCCAAAGACAATTTTTTATTATAAAAAATTGGATCTAGAAGTAGCTACTCATAGTATCCATGAATTAGATCACATAGAATTTCACAGGCAAAGCTCATAGATGTTTTATTCCATAGTTACAACAAAGGCCATGAGTGTTCAAAAGCTTGAGAATAATATCACTAATATGAAAGATTAGATGAAATTGGATAAAATCTCATTACATGCTAAGAATCTCAGAATCAAATCCTTAGAAGAATTGGTAATTAAAGTGGTATATGATCCTGCAAATTTCAATGCAGCGGAGTTATTGTTGAAAAAGAAGAATGAGGACATTGCAACCTTGAGGAAACAGCTTAAGCTTCCTTCAGGTGAACATCCCCAGGCTAAAGAGATCATACAGGAATAGAATGACAAAGATGACATGATGAACATCATCTTTCATCTTACAGGACATATTAAGGAGATGGAAATTCAGATGGACAAACTTGTCCAAGAAAAGGAAACAGTAAAAGAACTAGGGCCACCTACATTTATTCCCATGGTCACTATTGTTGTGCCTTCAACTCTCGCTGAAGAGTTGGCACCAAAATTTCCACTCACAATTGCAGTGCCAATGATTTATCCACCACATCAGCTGCTAAGTCATCCTCAACAAAATTTTATCATACAGATGAGGCCAGTAAATTAGTGAAAGTTATGGAAGAGATGTCTTTAAAGAAAAATGAGATTAATAGGGTAACTAAGATGGTAGAAAATCTTAAGAATTCAAGCAAATTGGCTCAAATAAATGCCAAAACACATGAGAAAAAGGCCATCAGATTAAATGAACAGCTGAAGAAACTGCAAGATGTGTTAACCTTGACAGAGAAAATATCATACATCAAAAACTACCTTTGGAAAAATTTCACTGAAGCCATGCATGATGTATGGCCTTCAATTAAGGTAATTTTTGAACAAAGAGAGTTATTACTAGCAGCACAAGCAGAAATTTAAAAGACACAAAGTGAATTGGCTGATAAACCAGAGCAAGATTTAAGGCTTATTACTTTCCTTAATAGCAAGAATAGACAGGAGTTGGAAGAACTCAAGATTAATGAGAGGACTGCAACTATCCTAGAAATTAGGAAAGTTACTACAAAGAAGAATCTACTGAAGAAATTGGAAGAAAAATGTCAAAATATGAATACAACCATAATCAGGTTCATGGTCAAATTCAAAAATTTGAGGCAAAAAGGACTACCTGACATCATGGTTATTCATGACAAGTTGAAGCCTCAAAATGACTATGATAGAAATATAAAAGAATTTTCCAAGGAACAGGTAAATAAGCTGCAAGGACAAGGCGTTCCAATAGGGAAAGTCTTACTGAAAAATTTTGAAGAATTATTTTATTTGTAGCATGAGATCAAACATTTGTTTGTCATTAAGCCAACCTTTGCTATATATACTGAAGCTAATGAAAAATTCAGGAAATTGAAAAGTATACAAACTCCTAAAAATGAGAATTGGCAATCCCTCACAGATTTATTGTGAATGATAAAAAACAGACAAATGAAAGGAGAGAAATATGTTTGCTAATTTTATAGCCAAAAAAGTCTGTTTTACTATAGCAAAATAGTTTTGACTAAAGGTTAAAGAGTATCCGAAGTGAAAGAGTATCAGTGAATAAAGTGAATCAGAGAAAGAGTATTAGACAAGTCAGATCAGATTCCAAAAAATTTCTAAAGCCAGCAAGGAGACACCAAGGCAGCCAACTACATTTTATCCTCAAAGAAGTTTCTATTTCTTTTGGATAGATAGGACAACTTGCTAATTTGTTAAGCAGTTGTCTCTATTATTATTGTAAAGATATTTTATTTTCCTTAGATAATTCGTAGAAGCATTCTACGATATTTTGTAAAACATTATGTATAAATACTTCGTCTTTAGAAGTATTTTTGTGTGGAATAAATTTTTGGAGATTGCTATAGTCATTTTTGTTGGACATTGAAGGCTTTTGTTTTTCAAATTTCAAGTAGCAAACTGGATCAATTCAATTGGCATCATACTTCAAGATTCTTGTGATGAACTATTTGGAGTGAAGTGTTTCCTTACTTATCACTATTATCTTTCTTAAGTTACATGCATACATCTATGTTTGTTCTAAATTTGAATGTATAACTAGGAGTATTACTACAGGATTTGTTAAAAGCACCCTTTTTTTAAATAGTTATCATTTCTATTTTTTCCTTTGATTTTGAGTGTAGAGAATTCTTAATTGCTCTCTAAATCGTTTGACCTCTGCATTCTACTTCCCTTTCCAGATCAAATGATTCTTAAGTGGCCTTAATCCCGATCATACCACCTCACAAAAACCATTTTCCAAGATCTTCAAGGGTTACCTATCTTGCCCTGAATACATTTGACCTTTTGGCCTTGATCCCAGTTCTGTTAGCCTAATTTAGACTCCATAGCCCAATGGACAAATAGATTTCCCACTATCCATACCTTCAAGTGATTTCTCCCACCAAAACAATCAAAACCAAACCAAATCTACACATTCATAACTAGCCTAACATTTACAAATCAAACAAAGATAAATTTTAAAGAGAGAGCCCTCTCTGAACCCTAGGAAAGCTAGATCCTAGAGTTTGAATTAGGTTTGTGGTTACCTCTAATGTTCTTTCACTAAAAACCAAAAATCTCACAACTTTAGAATTACTAGAGTGATAACATTACTGGCGACCATATTGGGGAATTAATTAATCCTCAGTCACAGAACTAGTCTTGAAGAAAATCATTGTATCCATCCTTTTACTTTAAGATTAATTTTATAAGTTGTGGGTATTAAAAAAAACTATAATTCTGGCTTCTAGGAAAACTTACTATACCAGGTCTAACCTGGATCCTAAATCTGCTGTCATAGTAGACAACCTAGACTGAATTGTAGAAAAAAAAAAATAGTTAGAGAATTTAAAAGCTGAAGTGTCATTAATAAGAGTCAATTCATTACCAAAGGAGTTAGTAAGTGTGCAAGATATTGATTTTGATCTAAAATTTGAGCATTCTTTATTTAGAAGTAAATCTAAAAGTGATTTGAAAACTGTTGTTGTGGACCCTATTTTTATTTCATTTTTTAATACAAAACAGAAAAATATTACAGTAAATTATAAATCAAAGAAAGTTCAAGATCAAACTAAAATTGAAGAAATTAATATTACTATTCTCAAGGATATTGATGAAGCTATTGAATTAGCTCAATTATTAACCTACGCAAACAAACCTCCAGTTTCTCAATTACATACCACAATAATACCAGCTGAATATTCATCTCTATATGTTGTTACATCATATATAGCTACCAATACCAGCTCATCTACAGATCCATTTATTCCTAGACTTCCTTTACAACCTAGAATACTATTTCCACCATCCACTTTATCCACTATATCCACTAGTTTACCTTCTGATTTTTCAAACACATCATTCTCATTCCCTAGTAGTTCCACATATATCCCAGCTTCATTTCCTAGCACCTCAACTACAGTTTTTAGTTCATCAGCTATCACTTCCAGTTCAACCCCCAGCTCTTCTACTTTACCTCCTAGCCAATATAAACTTCAAGCTATGGCTGCTAGGTATGCTCCCCTTGTCTTACCACAACTACTTCATGACATGCCTCAAGACAATCAGAATAAAATACCACAGTTTGGTGGCACTACCCATTATACTGCTCAACAACATATAACTAAGATGACATACTTCTCTGAACTTCATGAGATTGATGACTCAGATGTTCAAATGAGGTTATTTTCACAAACTCTGATAGGAGAAGTTAAGAATTGGTTTAATGATCTTGCTACTGGTAGTGTAACTGATCTAGATGTATTTCATAGATTGTTTTGTAAATAAATGGGAAAAGAAAAAGAATCCCCTCCAGATATTATCTAAATTTGATGCATTGAAAAGAGCCCCAAATGGGTCAGTCCAAGATTACTGCCCTAGGTATAATAGTATCTATAATTCCATCCTTGCAAATCTTAAACCTACTCCTTATTTTTTCCTGCTCAAATTCCCAGATGGATTTGATGTAGATATGGCTTATCAATTAAGGGAAAGAGATGCACAAACCTTAGAAAGAATGCAGATAGATGTTGTTAGTGTAGAAATAAACATTTTAGCCAAAATATATAGACTCAAGAATGAAAGTTGAGTGACCATTAAAGAAGAAACTTCCAATTCAGATAAAAAAATAGGCATGTTAGCTAAAAATTTAGAGAGGATGATGGATAGACTAGATAATATAGAAATAAGACCATAATGGGATAATCAACAACAAATCAAAAATCCCAATTTTAGGAGAAACACAAATCCTAGAAAAGAAAAAGAAACAACACCAGACCAGACAATAAGACCCCCATTCCAAGAGAACTATGCTGAAAGTTCTTAGAATAATGATGAAGAGGAGGATTCAATCAATCATCTAATGGGAATAGATGACAATAATACTATTTTCCTCACTCAGGAAAATCAGGAATTATTTGAACTCCAACAACTCAAATTAGTTTCCAGTGAATCCTTTGATTATGAACAGGGTTATGACTTTGGCATAAATGAAATACAGAGTCAATATAACCTTAGAAATAAGAAAAATAATTAGTCTTCTACCAAAAAACTTCCCAAACTCAAAATAGGAAAACAGTAGAAGCTCCAAAAACAAAAGTTCTCCAAATTCTCCCAAGGGAAAATAAGCAAAGCTCCAATTCTTCCCAAAACAATTCTAGTCCTAAAAATGCATCAAGTCCTAAAATTGTGGATATTACTAATGAAGTTACTCAAGCTTCAAAATATTCACAGAAATTTATTGTTGCAAAAGCTTCTAATTCAATTAAATCAGCAAATTTAGATCCTAGAAAACCTTCTACTAATCCTAAATCAATTGATCTTAAAATTGATACTTCAAAAACACCTGCTGATAATTCTAAGTCTAAAAGAACCTCCACTTCTTCACAAACAATCCCTGAGAAGAAAATTATGAGTAGTAAAACACAAGAAACTCAAACAAAAAAAGTCAAAACAATTGAAAATAAAAACATAACTGTAGAAACACAAGACAAACCAAGCCAAACTACGGCTACCAAAGAAGAATTAATTCAAATCAGTAAGTCTCAACCTTCATTTAATATTCAAACTGAAATAGCAAAGTTGAAAATACCAATTCCTTTGACTGAATTGGTAAAACATGACTTGTACAAATCAACTATAACTGAAACACTGAATATGAATGACGGTGAAGATGCTATTAATTTCAATGATGATCAACCAGAGTTGATATTTAGCCCAAATGTGAATGTAAAACATGCAGATGGAGAAGTCCCTCCATTTTATATCAGTCTTACCATTCATGATCAAATTCTACATAACATTATGCTATATTCGGGAGCCTCCCATAATTTGATGCCCAAAGCCATAATGGAAACTCTGAATTTAGAAATAACAAGTCCCTACAAAAATTTATTTTCATTTGATTCAAGTAAAGTTAAATTCTTAGGTTTAATCAAAGATTTGTGTGTAACACTAGTTTAATATCCTGGTAAGAGTATATTAATGGACATTGTAGTAGCTAATATCCCTCCTAAATATGGAATGTTACTATCTCGCTCATGGGGAGCCAAGTTACAGGGATCTCTACTATTGGACATGTCTTATGATACTATATCAGTGTTTGGTCAACCTGAGAAGTTATATAGAGAAACATTGATGAAGTATATGGTCAGTAGTACTAAAAGATCTATAAATTTCCCAATTTACACTACACCAACTGACCTTGATTCTTTTATCCAATGTAACTCTGAACCTAATGAAATCCAAACTAAACTAATAGAGAAGAAGAAAACACCAAACAATGATAATATATTTCATGAATTATTATGGCATTTAGACTTTGATGGTTTAGTAAATAAGTTAGGAGTAGGAGCAGGAGCTTGGATAACCAATATGGAGGCTAATCACTCAGAAGGCCATGCTTTCAGGCTCAATTTCAAATGTACTAATAACATGGCTGAGTATAAAGCCCTGATTCTAGGACTTCAAATCATTAGGAACTCAAGAGGAAAAATAATATTAATCATGGGAGATTCAGAGTTGATCATTAAAAAAATAAATGGAGTATATTTTGTTTACAATCCTAGATTAAGCTGATACAGAGAGATCGTGCTAGATTTAACTGATGATTTATTGGAATGTAAATTTTCTGCTATACCTAGAAAAAAAATATACAGGCTCATTGTCTAGCAACATTTTATAGTACATGAAATTTACCATTCCAACCTAATCACAGATATACTACTGAAGTCAAGCATAGACCAATAATTCCAAATAATCTTAAGTATTGGCAATTTTTTTCTCAAGAAGAACAGATTTACAAGTTTATGAACAACGAAGGTGAATTTCAGAACTATAAGATAGACACAGATTGTACTAATATTTAGATTGTGAAATTGATTTCAATAACATAGATGTAAATAAAGTTAAGTTTGCTAAACCAACTAGATTTAGTCAATCAGACATAGACAACTTAGAAAAAGTATAGATTGAATAAATTATTGATGAAGAATATGACATATTGAATCTTAAGGACAATTTCTTACCTAAAGGTTTAACTCCATTAGAAAATATTTTCGACTCCAATGATGTAGCTAGAAAACCTAAAATGGAGCCAATTAGATCTGACATAGAAGAATGCAATATTGGTACAGAGTTAAAACCTAAATTAATAAAACTTTCCAAAAAATTACCTCAACAAGAAAAAGATAAATATATTGTTCTTTTAAAGGAATATCAAGATGTTTTTGCTTGGAGTTATGAGGATCTCAAATCCTGTGATACCAACAAAATTCAACATAAAATTCCAATAAAAGAAGATCAAAATCCCTTTAAACAAAAATTGAGAAGAATCAACCCTGTCCTATTGCCTTTGATAGAGAAAGAAGTAAGAAGAATGTATGATGCTCAAATAATTGCGCCAATCAGATATTCTGATTAGGTTTCAAACCTAGTTCCAACAAGAAAGAAAATAGGAGAGATTAGATTATGTGTCGACTTTAGAAATCTTAACAAAGTATCCTTAAAGGATAATTACCCTTTACCTAAAATGGATCACATATTACAAATGGTAGTTGGATCTTCTAGTATTTCATTGTTAGATGGTTTTTCAGGATATAACTAGATCCTACAAAACAACTTTTACCACTCCTTGGGGAACTTTTATGTATGTAAAAATGTCTTTTGGTCTAATGAATGCAGGGGAAAACTTTCAAAGGGCTATGGACATAGCTTTTGCAAAGGAAATACATGATTTCTTGATAATTTATTTAGATGACATTACTGTGTTTTCCAAAATTGATAATGAACACTTGGATCATCTTAGACAAGCTTTTATTAAATGTAGGAAATTTAGCATCTCTTTAAACCCCAAGAAAAGTCTATTTGATTAGAAGAAGGAAAATTACTTGGAAATATAATTTCTAAAGAAGGAATCAAAATAGATCCTTCTAGGATAGAAGCAATTATTAGCATCAGTCCACCAAGAAATATGAAAGAGTTACAAGCTTTCCTAGGTAAGACTAATTTTTTAAGAAGATTCATATCAAATTTACCTAAGATAATTAGAGAATTAAACAACATGCTTAAAAAAAGACTCAGTTCTTAAATGGATTGTTGAGGCAAAACAGTCATTTGAATCCATCCAACAGGCCTTGAATAAAACTCCAGTCTTAATATGTCCTGATTTTAAGAAAGATTTCATAATTTTTTCATTCACTTCAGAACACACAATTGCTGCAGTTTTAATACAAAAAAATGACCAGGGTTTTGAACAGCCGATGGCTTTATTTAGTAATACCCTTAGATATTCCCCTTTGAAGTATAACATTAGCTTTGGTAAAGGCTATTAAATACTTCAGAGTTTATATTCTCTATTCTCACATAATTGCCTATGTCCCAAATTCTGTAGTAAAAGACATTCTTACTCAGGATGGTCCTAATGGAAGAAGAGGTATGTGGATTACCACTATCCTATAATATGACATAGATATTAAATCCACAAAACTCATAAAAGGTCAAGGGTTAGCTAGACTTATGGCTAAATCTAATTGTAATGCCCTAGATATAAATTTTATTGTTCAAATTGATGATCAGGAAGAGATGTTGACTCCAACTATCAGTGAAGCCTCTCTAGACTCACCTTGGTATACAAATATCATCTTTGTACTACTAAACTTACAAGCTCCTCCTAGATTTTCAAGGACTAAAGCTAGATTTCTAAAACTTAAAGCAGTAAGATTTTGTATCTTAGGTAATGTACTTTTTTGGAGAGATCATAGTGGGATTTTATTAATTTGTTTATTTAAAGGAAGAAGCTGACAAAATACTTGAAGAATTTCATGCAGGTGACTATGGAGGACATTTGTGCTGGAAACATACTACTAACAAGATCCTGAGAGCTGGTTTTTACTGGCCTACTTTGTTTGTTGATGTCAAAAAGTTTGTGACTTCTTGTAACAAGTGCCAAATTTTTGAAGGCAAGAAAAAATTGCTACCCCTACCTTTAAAGCCTATCTCAACTAAGATGCCATTTCAAGAATTGGGTTTAGACTTCGTTGGTGAAATTCACCCTCCATATTCAGGCCAACATAAGTGGATTTTAACTGCCACTCATTGGTGAAATTCACCCTCCATCTTCAAGCCAACATAAGTGGATTTTAACTGCCACTGACTATTTCACAAAGTGGATTGAAGCCATACCCTCCAGACAAGCCACCAATACAATCATTATTTCCTTCCTAGAGAATAACATTCTTTCAAGATTTGGATATCCCCAAAAGATAATTATTGATAATGCAGCAGTATCCAAATCCAAAAATATGATTTCCTTTTGTCATAAATACCATGTTACCCTAGGCCACTCTACTGCATATTACCCTTAGGGTAATGGCCTAGTTGAATCCTCAAATAAAAGTCTTGTAAATATCATTAAAATTTTACCGAAAGATGACAATAGATCTTGGAATAAGAAGTTAGTCAATGCCTTATGGGCAGACAGACTTACAACTAAAAAATATATTGGTACATCTCCTTACCAAATTGTTTATGGAATGGATGTTCTTTTTCCATCCTCCTTAGGAGTGCCAGTGATGAAGATTATCCAAGAATTACAGGTTGAAACAAATGATATTCATAGAATGATTAGCCAAAATATTCACTTGAAGCCAACAAGGGAAGAAGTTTATGTTAAATCCCAAATTATCCAGGATAAAATCAAGGAAATTTTTGATAAAAAAAGTAAAGAGAATGGTTTTTACATTGGATACCAAGTGTTAAAGTGGGATTCCAGAAGAGAAAACAAAGGTAAACATGGGAAATTTGATTTTCTGTGGAAAGGACCTTATGTGATTTATGGATATATAGGAAATAATGCTTTCTTTTTTAAATAATTGGATGGAACAGATCTGTAAGAAGGACCAGTAAATGGCAGAATGCTAAAGCACTACTATTCATCTGAGTTAACCAATAGTTAGTCTCATTTATTTTTAATCATTGTACATATACATTGAAGATTTTAGATTGGATTGGATATTTTCATTACAAAGCTGAAGCTCGGAGAGAAGGACCTAAGCTTTGAAAAGTAAAATGTCATAAATATGAGTTATTTCAGAAATTAGAAGACACTTACATGATCATCACAGTCAAAGGTCAAAGGCTACTAGTCTCAAATTTCTTGACTCTTTCACCAGGAAATGCCATCCCCATGTGGAGCCATTGTTAGTGTCTTATAATAATAGGGTTCATAAATTTTGAATTGACTTTGATAGTTATAAATATGTACATACCTTGCTTTCTGCAAGTTTTTTTCCCATATTTTGAAAAAAATAAAAATTAATAAAAAATCAAAAAAGAGGGTAAAAGTCCTAAAATAAAAATCAAAGGACTTAGAAAAAAGATAGACCCCAAAAGAAAAAGAGATAAAACAAAACCTGAAAGTGAGCAAGTCCAAATGCCACTACTTTTACTTTTACTGCAAGAATAATGATTATGTGCAGAGTGTCAATAAATGCCATAATCCATGATCAGTTAAACTGTTTAATATTAACTTTTCATGCTTTCAATTTCATGTTTTAGATAAGAGAATAAATATTTGTCAAATAGTTTAAACTTGATAAATCGGTAGATAGGTAGAGAATAATGAGGAGCTCAATAGTTTAATATGAGCCCTCAGATGAAATAAGGTACACTTAGATATTTTTATGCTTTGAAAGAAAAATGTTTTAAGGTTGTGTTGTACGGTACAACAACCCTCCCCATTTCAAATTTTTAGAAGAAATTTCATTTAGAAATAGGTCCCTTTTTTTATTTTTAGGAATAAAAGACTTAGAATAAATCTAATCATTTTGAATAAAAAAAATAAAGAGTTCATTGTTTCACAAAGCACAAGTGCATATAGACAAATGAAACATTGAAAATCTCTGATCCAATGAAATATAAAGTCTTTTATTGCATCAACATAATACATAAAAGTATTCATATTAAACAAAGTTTGATGTGATAAAGTAATCGCAATCGCAAATCGGAGATATCTTAAAATTTGACATTTGTTTTGAAAAATTTTGATGTGATAAGAACAAATCACAATTGCAAATTGCAAAGGTTTCAAGTTTTCACATTTGTTTTGAAAGACTCTGATGCGATACTATTCATTGCAATCACATTTCGGAGAAGAAATTTTACATAGACTTGTTTTATAAACTCTGATGTGATATAACCCATCGCAAATCGCAAAACGAAAAGATAAACCCTCATTCATTCAATTGCAAAACTCCGATGTGATGTGATTTATCACAATCGCAATTTGGAGGAACAAACATTATATTCGTTCATTCTACAAAACTCTGATGTGATGGGTCCCACCATCATTGCAATCGCAAAATTGGCGAATATCATTTAAAACTTACCCCCTTTAAAAATAGTCGATGCGATATACGATCATCGCAATCAGAAATCGGTGGACTTCATGATATGTTATTTGTTATCCTTGTTGAAAATTCTCGATGCGATAAATATTTAGTCTTTATTTTTATTTTTACTGTGCATATGAATTATTCATCACAATCGCAAAATTCAAAAGGGAAGTTTTATATTCTCATTTCAAAATCGTCGATCTCCGATTGTATGTCATTATTAAATAAAAAATCAAACGAATGATTGTGTTTGATTCTATTTTTAATACGTGAGTGCGACTCTTATAGAGGGAATTTAATTTTAAAACGGAGTTAATAAATGGAAATCAAAAAATATATCTTTTCGTACAGTTGTTCTCATTTCTATTGCACTTAAAAACTGTCACCCTGACATTCTGCTAACTGTATGAGCTCATTGACACTCATACTTACTCCTCTGCAAGTATTACAACCTTTACTCCTCATGTCAAGCCTTAAAACAAGAGAAAAAACCCTAAAAGCTCAAAAATTGTAGGGTACGCAGGTAACATGAAGCCTGCCTGCGTTCCTAGCTTGGGTACGCAGGTAATACATTACTTACCTGCATTCTAGAACACAATTTTCCCTTGTAATCCATGTGTACCCTTCTCAAAGTCAAAAAAGCAAGAAACAAAAGTTAAAAAGCTGATTTGAGGTCAATTCTAAGAGCTTCTAGATGAGAATTTTTGGGGATGAGTACGCTTTAATAAAGTTCATGTATCCCACACCTTAAGGAACTAATCCCTTGATGTGAGGAGCCTATCCCTTTGAAGGAGGATTCTATCCCTTCAAAGGCAGAACCCTAACCTCCTCATCTGCTCTATAAAAGGAGGCATTGGGTAGCCTCAAAGGGAGTTCAAGCTTTATGTGTGATTGGAGGTTGATCGTTGAGATTTAGACTTCTTTCTGTTGAGCTTTTGAGAGGAAAGATCACATACCTCTATGTGCTCCTGGAGGAAGAGTGCAAGACTTATCAAAGTAGAGGAGACTCCTGCTTCAGACCCCGAGAAGGCTTGTTCAACATCAAGGCTAAGGTTGTAAGGTTCTGCTATTATTTTAAGATTAATAAAATCAAGTTTTGTTTTTCTCAATAAATTGTTGTTCGATTGTTTATTTCAATAAGCTGTCGTTTCATCGTTTATTTCATAGATTCCTTGATCACTATGATAGGTATGTTTTATAATTATTTTTTATAAAGGTGTTATTTAATATTTTCTTGTTTGTGATTCTAGGTTGATGAAAGATGAAACTTTCTTGCGATGAAAGAACTCTTGTTGCAACGGAAGGATTATTGTTGCGACGAAAGAACTCCTGTTGTGACGGAAGGATTATTGATGCGAAGGAAGCACTACGACCACAAATAAGCATTTGGATCTAAGGTAGGATCAACACCTTCATAGAATTTACTTGTAAAATGAATATATTTAGAGAAAGACAAACTTAGTTGTTCGTTTGTTGCTAGATTGTCTTCTGACACTAGGGAGATCGATCTTGTCCACAAGATCGATTAATCCGCTCAACAAATTGGAAAATCCACTAGGGAAAGATTCTTGTTTTGATTTTCCTTTGTTTTGATTTGAGAAAATGCTTTTTTCTCATTTTTTATTGATTTGTACAGGCTTGGGTAACTTAGATTTACTTTGCTTTCAAAGTTTTTATTTTTTTTTTTTTTTTCTTGAAATTTTCTAGGGACCGCACATTGTTGCAGACCCTATTTAAAGTCTTGAGAAACTTAGATTTCTTATTTTAGTTTAGTTTAGATTTCATTTAGGATTCTTAGTGTCTTCCCAAATCTGTATGTGTTTTCTGTCGAAAATCTCATGTGAATGAATTTCTTTCAACAAATTTTTCATCTCATCAATCTCCATTAAGCTATTGGGTGTTTTGAGTCTCTTTTTTAAGAAATTCTTAATTTGATTTCTTTTGGTCAATACTTGGAGGTTTGTCTCAGTTTTTTCACAATTTTGCATCTTTTTTATTTTGTTTTTGCAAAAAAAATTCCCCCTCATTCGCCTGGGGGGGGGCTAAATTGTGTATGAGTGTTAATCGCCTTTGAGTGTTTTTATTTGTTTGAGCTTTGGAACTCTCACCCAATTTTCTTTACTTGCACTTGATTGGTTCTTAAATTACATTAGAATCATCTTGTGTTTGAGAATTCTCTTGCATATATCACATTTTCATAATTAGAATTCTCATTTTTAGAATATGAATGAATTGTGCATAGATTACAACTGCATAGTTTACATTCTGAAAAATCAATCATAGATTTAGATCAGTTTTCTTTGATTTGAATTTAGATGTTTTTATGCTTGTTTTAAAAACACAAAAATAAAAAATAAAACTCTTTTGGAATTGATTTGCATTAGTTTTTCTTAATGAAATTAGTGCATTAGAGAATTTGTTATATTTTCTCTTACTGATCAATTTTTGCATTGTTGGAAGTGAATGGAAACTCTCTCCTTACTTTAGTTAGGATTCATCGAATTGAAAAGATTACATTATCATATTCGATTGCATTCAGTTTTGGGTTGGGTCATAACACCATTGGTTTCCTATCCATTTACCCTTTTGAGTAATAACAGCCTAAATAACACAGCGCTTAATAAAATTCATCTAGCAATTTTTACATTTTTAGGGCTCTTTCCACCAATCTAGCTCAGGGTTAGTGCTTTGGAATAGGTTGTAGTTAACTTTCCAAAGCAACAAAAACAAACAAGTAGATAAATCTTGCGATAGGAAATAAATCCAATTGTAATTAGTACAATCTGGGAAGCTTCTCTTAAAGGATTTAATTACGAGATCATGTCCGAACCTTTGAGACAATCTATTCTGTTTCATTGGGAAAGATAGAATATTCTACGTTCATTACAAATGGTAAACCTCAGATTAACCATTATCAAGGAGACTGGGGTCACTTGTCGGTAAACCTCAGATTAACCATGTCGAGGAGCCTTCAAAGGAATTGAGCTTTGTTACTCTGCCCTTGCGCGTGAAATCGGATCGTAGACTATTCCCCCAGTTGTATTTGTTACTGTTGGTGACCTTCGTGTCCATAAGCTTAAGATTATTTCCTAAGGTGATGGTGAAGGAAAGATCTCACTGTACCTGGAGCAGACGTCAACTAGACTCACTTGGACTCTCTGGGGGGTTCTCTTCACACGAGATGCTTTTGTGAAGAAACTTGTGCTAGTCTGTTTCATTAAGTAGATTGTCGGGGTAACTGTTCCAACAGCCATTTCTGCATTAAAATTCTACGATGTTGGATTTCATCACCAACTAGTGTTTTTAGTGCGGGAATCTACTGCTAGTGTGTGGTTTGAATCCTAGACTTGATAGCGCGTGTTAATTTTTTTGTTTCTACTTTTCGAGACCATAGGTGTGAATTGTGAATTTTAATTGTTAGGTGTGAATTTTGAATTGTTAATTTTAGTTTTAAATTGCTAATAAAATTCACTGAAGTTGAATATAATGGCAACTGTTCCGGAATTTACCAACCAAGGAACCCCTCTTAACGAGAATCCTAGTAATTTTCCTTGCTTTGGAAAGGTTGTTCCTCCTTATATGGCCACTTTTCATTACCTGGATTTACAATAGGTTTACCGATATGGTTATTTTCAACTTCGTTGGCCCTAAATACTCCAATTGTTCCACTTCAACCGGATGCTTCACCGCAACAGAGTTAACCATCTCAACATCACCAACCTTCTATTGACCCTTTACCTTCTTCATCCAATATTTCTTCCTCCATTTCTTCCTCTTCACTTGGTAAAAGCCTTGACTCTAGTAACCAGGTGGCTAAGAAGAAGAAGAAAGGGAAGAAGAAGAAGAAGAAGAATCAAGATAAGAAAGAAGTCAACCAACCAACCATGATTGTAAGTGTTAGTTGTGTTGAGGAAACCTCCAACATGCATCGTAAACCCAAATACCCTTGCAGGCTTTGTAAGGGTGACCACTTCCTTATCAATTGTCCCGGTATTCCAAAGGTCTTGGAAGTATGGTCAGAAAAATCTCATCAACTTTCCGTTGATCCATCAACCAGTGATAGTCAAGTTCTTGGGAAAAAGGGTAAATTTAGGTTTCCTTGTAAGTTATGCAAAGGGATTCATCAAACTCACATTTGCCCTCACATGGATGAAGCCTCAAAATTATTGGAAAACCTTACTGTACCACAACAATAATTTCCAAGTGATTATCGTAAAATTTCTCCCAACCTACCGTCAACTGATGGAGTGATTGATCTAATTTCAAGTACAGTTGATCCCACTCTTCCATTAGAGAGTGAAACTCATATCACTTAGGTTGATGATCCATTATTTGATCAAGTGGTCGATTTCATTTCACATTCGTTCGATCCCATTCTCCCTGTAGAGATTGAACTTCATACCGCTCAGGTTCTTCTTGTTACATCAGATTCTTCTACGCTATGGGGCATTTCACCTATTTCTACAAAACCCCCTCCAAGTACTGAGGTCTTTTCCTTTCATTGGAATAGACTGACAGAACCTCATCTTCCTTCCTCCATCCCTTTCCAAATCATTGTGAAGTTTGGTGGTAGGGACATACACCACACACAGGTAGATGAAGGTGCTTCTGTTAGTATTCTATCCTCAACTACTTGGAAAGCTTTGGGTTCCCCTCAACTTGTGCCTATTACGCAGAATCTGAAAGCTTTTAACAGAACCATTAGTGAACCTTTAGGGATCCTTCCTAATTTTTCTATTACTTTGGAAGGTAAAACTATCTGTATTGATCTTATGGTAGTTCGAGGCCCCTTGGATTTCAATCTACTCCTTGGGCGAGACTATGTCTATGCAATGAAAGTTGTAGTATCAACACTCTTTCTCGTGATGTCTTTCCCTCACAATGGAAATATTGTGACTGTAGACCATCTTTCGTTCCATAGTCTTGTTTCAACTACCAATAATATGACACCCCTAAATGTTCCTGATTCTAAAGCGGTATCTACCCTGCCACGGGTTAATTATGTGGCAACTAGTCCCATGTTTTCAATTACCGATGTAGGTGAGCCTCTCTATGTTTTCTCGTCTTCCTTTGATTTAGATCCGGTAATTGACATGGAAAACTCCATGGGATTATTTGAACGTGATGTTCTTATCCCTTTTGAGTCCCTTGACATGTGTTCCTTCCAGAGAACTATTCTTCTTTCTGATGAAGACCTCTTGGAAGCCATGATTAAGGTGTGTCCATTGAGATGTGTTTCTTCCAGTTGGACACCATGATCAAGAAGTAGTTTCTGAGGATAGTTCCTTTTACTGTGTCAACCTCGTTAAAAAATGAATCAGTGAGTGTGAGGATAGTTCCTTTTACTGAGTCAACCTCTCTAAAAAATGAATCAGGTATGAGGACAATTCTTTTCCCATGTCAACCTCGTTAAAAAATGAATCAGTTGGTCTGAGGATAGTTCCTGTTAGTGAGTCAACCTCGTTAAAAAATGAATCAGGTATGAGGACAGTTATTTTCCTGTGTCAACCTCATTAAAAAATGAATCAGTTGGTCTGAGGATAGTTCCTGTTACTGAGTCAACCTCATTAAAAAATGAATCAGGTATGAGGACAGTTCTTTTCCTGTGTCAACCTCGTTAAAAAATGAATCAGTTGGTCAGAGGATAGTTCCTGTTACTGAGTCAACCTCGTTAAAAAATGAATCAGGTATGAGGATAGTTATTTTCCTGTGTCAACCTCATTAAAAAATGAATCAGTAGGTTATATAGGTAGATTGTAGAAAGTAGATACGAGGATAGTTTCTTTTACGGTGTCAACCTCGTTAAAAAATGAAACATGTAAGTGAGGATAGTTCCTATTACTATTTCAACTTCGTTAAAAAATCAAACACGTTGCCATGAGCATAGTTCTTTTCATGTGTCAAGCTCGTTAAAAAATGAAACAAATCCTCCCCTAATTGAGTCGAGTCTTTGACTAGATCTCATAAATGTTAAGTCATATTTAGGTTAGTTATTTCATTTTTTGCATAATTTTCTTACAGTTTTAGATTGGGTCTTTCATATGATCTCATAAATGAACCTTCATTCCATCCAGTTGTTAATTACCAGCCGTGTACTTAGTTGAATGAAATGAAGTTGGGGGGGCATGCGCTCTAGCAGTTATGCTTGGGGGGCATTTAAAACTTATCTCAAGCATGATTTTTCCTTTGTTTCAAGCTTGTGTAAAAATTAAACAAACCACTTTCAAGCATAATTTTTCCTATGTTTCAAGCTTGTATAAAAATGAAACTTATCTTGAGTCCATTTCGGTTATTTTCAAGACTCGTTAAACTCATGAAAATCCCGAGATTATTTTTCTATCTTTCATTCTCATAAAACACATGAAAATGCTGAGTTCTTTCCGTCTTTTCCTGCTCGTAAATTAAATTTAAAGTCGGCCACATGAGTATATTTTTATCCCTTTTTCAAACTCGTTAAAACTTACGAAAAAGTGAAAACCATGAGTACATTTTCATCCCTTTTTCGAACTCGTTAAAACTTACGAAAAATAGAAACCCTCGAGTCCTCTTTTAAGCCCTTTTCAGACTCTCTAAACATGAAAATATTGTCGAGCACTTGATTATTTGAACTCGTTAAAGTAAATGAATGATCGTCCTTTCAGTATAAGTTTACCCCTTTTACGGACTGAAATGGACTATTTACGAAAAAGGTATGTGTTGACTAATTACGGTCAATAGAATTCTCTCCCGCATTATTTTATCCTTTTTCAGGCTCGAGAGACTAAATTTATGAAAAAGTACCCACATAGAGTCTTCTTAAGTTTTTTCTTCTGACTCCCTAAAATTGAAAAAACACTGAGTTTCTCCTATACTGGACTCGTTAAAATGTAACAGTAAAGGACCTGTTAAATTTTAAACAGGAACGAAACACTCCTTCTTAGGGTTCAAATCTTAAACTAAGTTGGACTCATCTAAAGGATGAGCTTATAAACAAGCAAATGTTATCCTCCTCAAGCTTGTGAAAAATAAAGAGGTATGCCAGAAATGGTGGGGGAAAAGAGAGGAAAATGAACCTGTTTGTTGTATTTTGATTATTTGAAAAGTCGTTAACCACTCTTGAACACGACAATTTTGTTCACCTGGGTTAGGAAAATCCTTTGCCTAATAGTTAATCAAACCATATTGAAAGTCTTCAGCCGATTTCTGGGTATTATCTTTGGGTCAATTGTCACCAAGCCATCTGCAGTGTCGTTATGTGTTTAAGAGGACAGTTCAAATAAACCATTCATCTACAAAATATCTATCATCCATTTTGACCATCCCTAAGTCAGTCCTTGCCAATATATTTCTTCAAAAATTGATCTATTATTTCGTGTTGTGGGCTTGCTTATGATGGATCACTTTCTATCAAAGACAGCTCATTATCTAGGAAGTTGATCCAGAAATTGTCAGTACCTTGAAATCTGCATGCCTCAATGGAAATCTTCTCACCTTCGACGATAGGTTGCATCATTGACCTTTGATCGAATGATTCCGTGACATGTTCGACTTCAACTCATTCATTCACATTTCATAGATTTTACTGGGTACTTTGAGAGCCATTGAAATTACTGGTGGTTACTCTCACACTTGTTAACAGTTTACATCATTGACTGGTAATAAAGTGGTTTCTATCATGTTCGACTTCGACACATTCATTCACATGGATAGAATCATACTAGTTCGAGAAGCAGAAATCAAGACCCTAGATCTAGTTTCTACCATCCAAGTTGTAAGGAATTTTGTTATCATTTATACAGTGGAATATTTATAAACAGATGGCTTCATCCATGCAGTGTCTACATGTGTCTATACTATTGATGTATTGAAAATCATTCCTGTATCAGAACAGTTTAAATCATTTTTCTAGTTAGTTTTGATCTGAGTATGGGAATGCCTACCTCAGCAATGATATGATTACATATATATATTTTGCATTGAATGTTTTTACAGGTTTTGACTGGGGTGTCCACAGGATGATCTTTGAAATGATAAATTACTTCACTCTTCATATATGATAGACTTCATCTCCATCTTTTCCAGACTTTGCATTTTAGGGGGAAATTTGTTGCACTTAAAAACTGTCACCCTGACATTATTCTGACTGTATGAGCTCATTGACACTCATACTTACCAACTCTACAAGTCTTACAACCTTTACTCCTCATGTCAAGCCTTAAAACAGGAGAAAAAACCCCAAAAACTCAAAAACCCTAGGGTACGCAGGTAGCATGAAGCCTGCCTGCGTTCCTAGCTTGGGTACATAGGTAATACACTGCTTACCTACATTCTAGAACGCATTTTTCCCTTGTAATGCCTGCATACCCTTCTCAAAGTCAAAAAAGTGAGAAACAAAAGTTAAAAAGCTGATTTGAGGTCAATTCTAGAAGCTTCTATATGAGAATTTTTGGGGATGAGTACGCTTTAATAAGGTGCATGTATCCCACACCTTAAGGAACTAATCCCTTGATGTGAGGAGCCTATCCCTTTGAAGGAGGATTCTATCCCTTCAAAGGTGGAACCCTAACCTCCTCATCTACTCTCTAAAAGGAGGCATTGGGTAGCCTTAAATGGAGTTCAAGCTTTATGTGTGATTGAGTTGAAGTGTTATTGAGATTTAGACTTCTGTCTGTTGAGATTTTGAGAGGAAAGATCACATACCTCTATGTGCTCCTGGAGGAAGAGTGCAAGACTTATCAAAGTAGAGGATACTCCTGCTTCGGACCCTAGGAAGGCCTGTTCAACATCAAGGCTAAGGTTGTAAGGTTCTTCTGTTATTTTAAGATTAATATAATCAAGTTTTGTTTTTCTCAATAAATTGTCATTCGATTGTTTATTTCAATAAGCTATCATTTGATCATTTATTTCATAGATTCCTTGATCACTACGATAGGTATGTTTTATAATTATTTGTTATACAAGTGCTATTTAATATTTTCTTGTTTTTGATTGTAGGTCGACGAAAGACGACACTTTATTGCGGCGAAAGAACTCTTGTTGCGACGGAAGGATTATTGTTGCGACGAAAGAAATCTTGTTGTGATGAAAGAACTCTTATTGTGACAGAAGGATTATTGATGCGACGGAAGTACTACGACCGCAAATAAGCATTTGGATCTAAGGTAGGATCGACACCTTCATAGCATTTACTTGTAAAACGAATATATTTAGAGAAAGACAAACTTAGTTATTTGTTTGTTGCTAGATTGTATTCTGAAACTAGGGAGATTGATCTTGTCCGCGAGATTGATTTATCCAGCCAAAAATTACTTCATTTTCACCGCATATAAAATCTTTTCTCATTTGCAGAACAATAAAATTCCTAATCCTCTCATTCTTCGAGCAAGTGAAATCTTACCAGACAACAAAATGTCTAAAAGATTCAAGAAAGCAAAGGCTGCTGCCACTGAAAATTTCGTTGCTATTTCCATAGTACCAAAAGAAAAACCAGCGAAAATTAAGCTGATTACAGACACATCATGCCAAGGACTTGGAAAAATGACTTGGGAAGATGTATATAACCTGATTGAAAGAGAAAACCCTAAGGTTACTGAGGTGAAGGCAACAGTTCCTGATGAAGATGACTCGGATTTTGATTCTGAGACTCCTCTTAAAGCACTTGCAAATTCATTCCTTCACTAAATTGCAGCTCAAGCAAACATTTTCCCTTACTATGATGTAATTCGATGGGTGATAAACAATGTCACCATCCAAAACAAGACATTTGTTTCATCTGCTGGAACAATATTTGGATCCTTTAGAGCAGAGGATATTAAGGCAATGTACCACCTTCCAGACCTGCAAAAACTCTACAACAAAGCCTTCATTAAGGATTTTGCTGCAAGTAATGAGAATTAGTCGGAATCAATCAGAGAATGGAGAAAAGTTCCAGAGAAGCATAAAACGGAATCATCAATAATGTACTTCGTGGACTCCCTTTCACCTCCATATTGTTATGTTGCCACAATGATGTGTAGAATATTTGGAAATGATAATTCATCCAGGTTTTCAATACAAATGGTACCCTTAATCCATTCTGCTGTGAATTTTGAATTCATGGACTGGGCAGTTATCCTTTCAGATAAGATAGCCAATAGAATCCTTGAGTATAGAAAGGATAAAGACACAAGAAACACAACCCCATTTTACTTTTGTGCCTACATTTTAGATGCCCTATGTTTTAACTCTAAATTTTCCATTCTTGGTTGGAAATGGACCCCCAAAGATCTCGTTCCTATTCATATCTACCATAAGCTCTTATGGAAGGTGTATTTCAAAAGCCATGTTTATAGAATCTGTCACGGTTTCCTCATCCCTGTCTATCAAACCATTTTTGACCGATTTCCTCCCAGGATTTTTGAAAAAGCTAAGATTGATATATCCCAGATTGGTGATTGGTTTGGGGAGGAAAAATTTACCTATGTCAGAGTTTTTGAGAGCATTGTGGAGCCCCATATTTTACCCCTATATGTTCCCAACAAACTATTAGCACAAGAAATTTCCTACCAGTTGACAATAGAAGGCATGTCAAGGTCTCTCAAGAATAACAAGAAATTGATGTGGCCTACTTTTCCATTTCATTGTGGAGATTATACTCTTAATAACTTCATACATGATGAGAAGGAAGTCATCCAAATGCGGGATCTTAAGCTCTCGACAGTCCCAGGTAGGCAGTATGACCCAAGAAAAGTAGCATTTGATTTCACAACTTCAGTTTCAATTGCTTGATTCAAGCATGAACTCGATGAGTTTGATGATATTATATTGATAAATTCATGCTATTTCCAATTCAAAGATTGTTGAAAGCTCCTCTTGACAAGTTAAGAATCCATTCGCAAGGAGCTAAAAATATAGAAACAGATCAGAAGTAAAAAGAAGATGCAGTTAGCAAAGCAGAGAAAGAAACATCTACCAGCAGAATCAATGTACAGACTGAGAACAAAATCACAGGAACTAAGCTTGATAAATAGAATGAAAACACTAGCAGTAAGACTAATGTAAATACTGAGAAAGGAGAGACATCTAGCAAGGCTAATGTTCAAACAGAAAAATAAGGAACAAGCATTCAGAATAATGTGCAACCCGGGAAAGAAAATATTGGTAATAATCCAGATAATCAACTTGAATGAGAAAAGGCCACAGAGAAAGTGGTGGATTCTACTGAGGTTATTATTACTTCCCATTTGCTAAATCAATATGAACAATTTTTTCAGCAAATAGGATCACAAAATAATCCTCAAGTTAACATTATGAAAGATCAAGATATGGAAATCATCCCTAAGCATCCTACAAAAGAAATTGTGTTGAAATTAGAAGATATTCCCCCTCTAGATATCTTTTATAGTCCTAAGCATAGGGCTGTTGTCAGGAAGCAGAGAAAGATAAAAATAACAGATCAAGAGTCTCTTTCAACATCACAAGGTGAACTGATGAACATTATCTGGAAAAATTCTGAGGTGAATCCTTTAGAGAATCTCACCAAATTGTCACAATATGCAGGCACCTATAGTGCAGCCACTATAGACAAATCTTTTGAAGTCGCTCAAATGATGAAACAAAAGTACTTATAGATAGCTATGCTCGAGGAACAAGCTACAAAGAATCAACAAAATATTATGAAGTTGGAATAGCAGTTACAAGATGAGGAGCTCAGATCTAAACAACAGGAAGAGAAACTTGGCATTGAAAGGAAAAAGATTTATCAACAAGCCTTAAACAAGAAGCAGCAGTTAAGTCAAGAGGTGACAAAGTTACAAACTCTACTGCAAAATGAGAAAATTGCAAAAGTTGAACAAGAGAAAATATTCCAATCAAGATTGGACAAATTTAAAGATTATCCTAAATTGGATCAATTTAAAACTGAAGCTCTCGAGACAAGTAAATTATTGTCTCAGCAATTGAATGAACTATGTCAAAATATGACACAAACTAAGCCCTTATGTGAAATAACATCATCTCTTATAGATGAAGGAATCAGTCTCAGGCTCGAATTTGATGTTGTGGATGAGAAAATTTCTGAATTTATTTCATGGTAAGACTTAGAGCAGGGAAGGAATGCAAATATTCCCAGGATTGAAGAAAGACACAAATAAATTATGTTTATTGAATGGGAAAAGCAATTGATAAAAGGAGAAAGAGCCACATCAAGAGCCAAAACTATGATGAATAATATAACACAACTAGTTAATGATAGCTTATATGCCACCAATTTAATTTCATATTATATTCCAGGAAAACTACCAAGGGTAAAAGATACTGATACTAGGTGGAAGCAAGAATTAGCCAATAAGAATCATCCAATCAGCAAACTTCAAGGAATTTCATGGGATATCATGTGGACATATCTAATCAAGCCACATAGTCAAAAAATGGCAATCAAATTCCTCTGCAATGCCATTAATTGCATCATTCCAGATTTTTTTTATGCCACATATATTGGTCAGTTACATTCGAGGCTAAGTCATCTAGCAGAGGTCAAAGATATGCTCAAAACTTGCCACCTTGGCACATTGAATTCAGGAGAAAATCAATGAATCTATTTCATTTTAATATCGCAAGTCTATTTCTAGATTTCCGATGATAGATTGTAGCAATAGTTTTAGTTATTTTGTTTTATTAAGTTCCTATTTAAACCCCTTTCATGCATTTAGAAAGGGGTCCTAAATTTGTAATATTTTTGGACTTGGATGTTACAATTTTGTACTCCATTGACTATTATACTTTTATAAAGGATCACATCTGGTATTTTATGGAAAATTACCTCTGAGAATTTCATTTCTGAAACTTGGAGTTGTTTTACATTGAAGCACTGGATCTAGATATTGAATTGTATCAGGAAAAGTATCAAGAGGAATCTGGTATTTCGATCGATTTATTGTTATTTTTCTTATGTTATGAGATATTCTCTTTGAAATTGCTATCATTTACATATGCTTGCTTTATAAATATTTCTTTATACATATCATTTCTAAGTGTATAGAAATATTCATCTCTCACAGTACTTGTAAATGATATATAAAATGATGAATACAATTTGTTACTATAACTTTGTTTATTTCTTAAACAAAGTTATCATTATTTGATACTACATATTTCAATTAAACGATAATACATTTTCATGGTTATGGGTTTGATTGAAACAATCTTAAAGTTGTATTCATATTTGATACCCGAGCTAAGTGTTGGAATTATTTATCAGTTATAGATTAAATTAGATAGATTATTTTAGTCATATTAGTTTCATTTTCCACTCATCCAATCATTCTATCACCAACCCATTTAGTTATTAGGAAACTAGTCCAATAAATCCAGTTAGAGCCACCACACCAAATGGAAAAGGAGCTGTCCTAAGGTCCCGACCGAGTGGTTTTCCCCAAATGTTTGAAGCAACGATTTTCGAGGCTTCAACATTTTTGGCGCTAGAAGGAGGGCCTAAGCTATGAATGGCAGATAAATCCAAATCTACAGGCCATTCTTAGAGCAATTCACCCTCATCACCTTCTTCAGTTTCTTTTACATCTCAAATCACCAGGGAATAAATTGATAGAGATATTCAAACACCCAGTACTAAAGTTTCAAGTCAATCAGATAATCAACCTCCTGAGTCCCCTAAAATACAATATTTAGTTCATAAACTCCAAGGGTTCTCATTGTCATTAGAAGAGTCTGAAAGATCTAAAGGAAGTGTTACTTCACAAATTGTTTCTTCCAGACCCTTCACTAGGTCACAAAGTGAAAAACTTGGTATTCCTCCAAAGGAATTTTCTTTACCTAGTACAGTTAAAATGATAAAAACCCATCAGAATCAGAGAGTGATATTAGTTCTTCATTGAAAATTCAATCATCTGTTTCCCAAAACCCAACTCAAAAAAGTGTAGTTGTCTCAACCTCGGCTATTCAAACATCAACTGCCCAAACATCATCTGTTCCAATATCATCTGCTCAAACAACATCTATCCAAACACCAACTGTCTCTTCTAGTCCTTCAATAGTTATCACAATAATGGCATAGATACCATGGGCTAGTCCAAAAGCAGTTGCAATGTCTGCACCTTTACATGATTTACCAGATCATCCTGAAAAATGGCTGCCAAAATTTAGTCCTGACCTTGGTATACAATCGGAAGAACATATCAATAACTATATGCTTGCTGTAAATTTGAATGGAGTTGAGCATGAAGATGTTGTAGTCAGGTTATTCCCCTATACTTTGCAAGGGGCAGCAGGATCCTGGTATTTTTCATTACCTTCAGGGTCTATTACAAGTTGGGATATTTTCCAAGAATATTTCTTAACCAAATATGGAGATGATAGATCAATAGCTACCCTAATCAATGATCTCTCCAATTTGAAGATAGAACCCAAAGAACCCATCAAATATTTTAATTCCTGATTCAATAAACTCTTGAATAAAATCCCTACAACATTAAAGCCCAGTGAGCAAGTCTGAAGTGAATGGTATATAATAGCTCTGCCTTCAAATATAGCAATTTTTGTTGATAGAGCTGCTAAACCTACTTTGGCTAAAAAGATGAAAGAAGCTATTGCAGTTGAAAAATGGATTATTACTCTAGATAAGAAAAATGCTATTGAGGAAATAAAATCCAAGAAAGTCAGCTTTAAAGATGATTCAAAGAAAAAGACTCCTAGAGGTCCATATGACATGGAAGTTTTACAGAAATTTCTCAAAACCATGTCTAATGAGATGGCTGAGATTAAAAAGCAAGTGGCAGATACTTCTACCAAAAGACCATTCAAAAATTTCAAGAGAAATCAAGTCGAATCTAAACCTCCCAATTCAATTTCCAATGCATAATCAAAAGAATAAGAAGAAGAAGAAGATACTCCTCCAGTATTAGCTGAAGAGGAAGAAAGAGAGGAAATAGCTGAATTACATGGGATGTGGGATTTCATTCTCCCTAACTTGGACAGTGAACAAGAAGCCATGCATGTAAGTACAAGGAGTAAATCTGCAGCAGAACTTGCTCAATCTTCTCATAAGAAGAAAAGTATAACTCCAATTACCAAAGACAAATCCCTGGTAAAGAAAACCTCTCCCTTACCCACTCAAAATCAACCATAATTTTCTAATCCTCCCACATCAACATCTAAGACTTTAGTGGTATCAGATCCTATGGATTATAACATTGTTGAAGACATGAAGAAAACCAAAGCAAGCATTTCCTCACATGAGCTCATCAAACTTAAACATCAATAGAAGCTGCTATTGAAGGAATTAAATGCAACACCTATTTCTCCTCTACCAAGTGGTGTAGTTGCTAAAGAAGCTAAAGGAACAAGTAAGCCACCATATAAAGTAGATGCCACTGATATTGTTCTTATTGGAGAAATATCAAATTCTCAGACACCTCCTTTTCTTTTGACTTATGAAATCTAAAACAAAAATTTACATAATTGTTTAATAGATTCAGGAGCATCCTCTAATATAATGCCTACTTCAGTCTGTGAAAAATTGAATATTGAACCACAAAATTCTGTAGTTCACATTGTTCAATTGGATCGCTCTAAAGTCCAAGTTGTAGGAGAAATCAATTTCGTTACTATTCGATTAGCTTCTCATCCTAGGATTGTCCAAAGAGTTGATATTCTAGTTACAGATATTCCTGAATTCTATGGATTAGTCTTAAGTAGAGATTGGTCTGCAAAGCTTAATGGTTATATCGCAATTGATTATTCACATATGTGGCTTCCCTACAAAGGGAAACCAAATCAAATCAAAGTTGAGCAAGAAAAACACATGATGCATACTGTAACAGAATTTGAACAAGAAAATGTACCTGTAGCTTTTAATAACAATATCCTTGGAGGTTATTCTGTTGAATCATTCCTTGGGAATTTCACAGCAGCAAAATCACCCTTTTCTGTAAATACTTTTATTTCGCAAATTGAAAATTTTTCACAATCTGATTCTTCTAGAATTGTTAATGTTTCTGATACACCTGTAGATAAACCTGTAGATAAATCTTTATTTTGGTCATTATATTTCGATGGATCAAAATCTAGTGATGGAGAGGGAGCAAGATGTATTTTAATTGATCCAGATGGAGAGAAAACCATGTTTTCATGTAGATTAGAATTTGAGCGCACAAACAATACTACAGAATATGAAGCCTTGATCCAAGGGCTTTATAAAGCCATAGGGTTAAATGTCAAACACTTGAAATTATATGGGGATTCTGAAATTTTCATAAGACAAGGAATACTATCCATTGTCCTTTAGGTCATCCCAAACATTATCAAACCTTGTACAAGACCTTACCACTCAATTTTTAGCATTCAACATCTTTTCTATCCCTGGAACTCAAAATGCATCAGCTGATTTGTTAGCTAATGTTGCATCCAAAATCCTCCCTACTGAAGATTACAGTCTTGATAGATTTTTAGTCGAATTAATATTTCGACCATCTGTTCCTGATAATATCATAAAATGGAGAGTATTCTATCATGATGAAGATATATTGAATTTCTTGACTTCAGAGAAATCTTATGACGAACAAATTATTGATGTATGATCACGATCTTCAAAATACCTCAAAAAGTAATGAAAATCCTATTCCTAAATCTGTTGTTAAACTTGAAGACCTATATGATATAAAAGACAGATTCAAGAAAGTTACTAATGCTAAACTTCAAAGTTCCACTTTGAAGTCTGAATTAGTAAATATTGGCTCTGAGTCTAAACCTCAAAATGTTAATCTAGGACTCGAGTTAACTCCAGAGGGAAGAACTTCTTTCATCAAAATTCTGAGTAAGTATAAATATATTTTTTCTTGGAATTATGAAGACTTAAAAACTTATGATACTTCTGTTATTCAACATATAATTCCAATGCTTTCTGATGTAAAACCTGTTCAACAGAAGTTAAGAAAAATTCATCCAAATCTTGAAATTCAAATCAAGGCAGAACTCAATAAAATTTTAAAAGCCAAAATTATTTTTCCTATAAGGCATTCTAATTGGGTTTCCAACATGGTACCTGTCAGGAAGAAGAATGGAGATATTAGAATTTGCACTAATTTTAGAAATTTAAACAAGGCATGTCAAAAGGACAATTTCCCATTACCCACGATGGAACAAATACTTCAAAAGGTAGTTGTTTCTGAGCTCATTTCTTTTCTTGATGGTTTTTCAGGCTATAACCAAATATTATTACATCCAGATGATAGGCTAAAAACCACTTTCAAAACCAAATGGGGAACCTATGCTTATCAGAAAATGTCATTTGGTTTAATAAATGCAGGAGCTAATTTCTAGAGAGCCATGGATATAACATTTAAGGGTATTATTAATAGATCAGTTGTTATTTATCTTGATGACATAACAATATTTTCAAAGAAAAGAGCCAATCATTTACATGATCTGAAATAGATATTTGAAAGATGTAGAAGATTTGGTATTTCTTTAAATCCAAAGAAATCCTTCTTTGCTCTCAATGAAGGAAAACTATTAGGGTTTTTTGTGTCAAAAGATGGTATATATATTGACCCTAATAGAGTGAAAGAAATTTATGATATTTCTTTACCTCATAACAAAAAATCCATGCAATCATTTCTAGGGAAAATCAATTTTCTAAAGATATTTATTCCTGATTTTTCTCAAATTGTTTTACCTATGCAGAATATGATTAAGAAAAACTCATTATTCAAATGGGGGTGTAAAGAAAAGGAATCCTTTAATACAATCAAACAGGAAATCATTAATGCACCTGCATTGAATACTCCTGATTTTTCTAAATATTTTATTATGTATACCTTAGCTACTGGAACATCCTATGTTGTTGTTTTAAGAAAACTCAATGATTAACAAATAGAAGCACAAATTTCTTTCTTTAGCTCAAATCTGCAAGGAGCTAAGCTTAATTATTCCGATGTAGAAAAACAAGCCTTCACTGTGTTTAAATCAATTAAACATTTTAGACCTTTTCTCTTAAAGACACATACAAAAATTATTGTCCCATTCTCTGCAGTGAGACAATTGTTAATTCAAAAAGGAGTAGGAGAAAAGAGAGCTAATTGGGTAAAAACTTTGTAAGAATATGATATTGATATTAAACCAGCCAAGATTGTTAGAGGACAACGTTTTTGCAGATTGTTAGCAGGAGCTCACAATATACTAGAACGTCAAGATCAAGCTAATATCGTTCAAGCAAATCAAATAAGTGTTATTGATTCTGAATCTCAATATGTTGATCTAATCTTTTACCTGAAGAACGGGTATGCTCCTTCTAATCTCAGTTATAAGAACAAACATGCTCTAAGGTTAAAAGCTAAACATTATGAAATAATTGATAATGTGTTATTCAGGAAAAAATTATGATTTAATTCTATTAAGATGTCTTGAAAAGACTGAAGCAAAAAAGGTATCACAGGAATTACATGATGGACCAGTAGGTGGACATTTTGGAGGTGATACCACAGCTCACAAAATAATCCATGTTGCATATTATTGGCCTACCCTTTTCAAAGATACACATGATTATGTGAGGAAGTGAAAATTTTGTCAAACTGCTAGTGGAAGACAAAGGAAGCCAGCTTTTCCTTTGCAACCAGTAAATATTGAGCAACTATTTGAACAATGGGGGCTTGATATTATTGGTGAAATAGTACCTCATTCTTCCAAACAACACAGATACATCCTTACAGCAACAGATTACTTCAAAAAGTGGGTAGAAGCAATTCCTTTAAAGGTAGCCAATTCTGATACAATTATTGATTTCATTGATCAATTCATCATTACCAGGTTTGGTGTACCTAACGCTCTTGTTTTTGACAATGCATCTTATTTTTCTGGAAATAGTAAAATGGAATTTGCAATCAAAATAGGTTTCAAATTGAAATATTCAGCAAATTATTATCCACAAGGTAATGGTTTAGCTGAATCTACTAACAAAAATCTCATCAAAATCATTAAAAATACCATTGATTAGAATCAAAATAATTGGCACAAGTCTTTAATCTTTTCACTATGGGCTGATCGTATCACTCATAAAGCTTCAATAGGAACTTCACCTTTCAATCTAGTTTATGGAAAAGAAGTTGTGATACCATCAAATTTAGTTCTCCCATCATTTGCTTTAGTGCAATTTATTGAAGAGAATCCTTCATCATCTATTCAATTTAGACTTGATCAAATTCTTAAATTAGAGGAAGATAGAGAGAAAGCAAAAAGTATTCATGAAAAGCGTCAACAGTTTGTGAAATCTTCTTTTGATTCAAATTCCACCGGATCCAAAACTTTGCAAATTGGTGATCTTATTCTGAAATGGGATAAAGCACAGGAAGATAAAGGTAAGCATACCAAATTTCAAAAAATGTGGCTTGGACCATTTCATATTGCTGAAAATATAGGCTCATATACATTCATTCTCCAATACTTAACAGGAAAGAGAGAATCTCTTCTTGTCAATGGGCTTGTCTTAAAGAAATTCTTTTCTTAAGGAGGTAACCCCTCCTTACCTGTACATATTCCTTTTTGCAATTTTTGTTTGTTTTGTAAATAAAGGTTGTTAATAGTCTCTAATTGAATTTTTACTATTAGAAAATGTCTTAGGAAGAATATTATAAATACTTATTTTGTGTAAATAAGATTTTTTAGGGAAATGATTACAATTTTTAGATAGTTTAAAATAAAATGTTAAACTTTGAAAGTTTGTTCAAACATTTGCATGATCTTTTGAAACCTTGAGGAAAATGTAAATCATTATAAGTTTATTAAGCAAAGAAAGGTTATCTTTAAAAAGTAAAGACTTTTTCAAGATTTAACACATAAAAAACTCTGAAAATTGTCATCCATTAATTCTTAAGGATAAAATAATTTCACCCCATCCATTTAAGTTGTGATTTTTAGAATGTAATTCTAAGAAATTATATGGAAAATTTAAAAGATAAGAGGTCTCATCACAAGCCTGCTTACCATAATCATAAGAAATAATAAAACTGACATTACCAACACTACATACCAAAACAGGGTAATGGCTTATAACTATAAGACAAGGGGTCTCATCACAAGCCATCTTGTTCATTTTAATTACAACTAGTGAATGGCATTCTTATTAAATGGCTACCAAACCAGAACAATGGCTTTTAAACTAAAAATAATAAATAAAAGACAAAAACATGAGATAATATGTCTTATGAATTTATCTTTTAAAAAGTCATGATCTTAGTTGTATGGGACAATGAATGGTTAATGGTTAAAAGGCAACCCTGTCGAGACTATGAACATTTGCAGGTAGCAGAGGCAATGCCTATGACAGTAGAGTATATTACAAAAGATAAACTTGGAAAGGCCCCTTACTTCCTTATTATCAACCAATCAAGGCTTGAAAAAACCAAAAAATGTTTTTATTCTTGACAAATTAAAAAGAAATTGTAAGTTTTTTTTATTCTTTTTCAAAGTTAGATTTTATTTAAACTTCTCTAAGGTAGTTTTCATTATCTTTAAAATCTTTTACTTACTAGAAATATAGTATTCATTTTATTTTTCAAAGATAATTGATTCTTCCAGTGAATCGCCAATTGTTGTGCAGTACAACAACCCTCCCCATTTCAAATTTTTAGAAGAAATCTCATTTAAAAATAGGTCCCCTTTTTCTTTTTAGGAATAAAAGACTTAGAAGAAATCCGATCATTTTGAATAAAACAAATAAAGAGTTCATTGTTTCACAAAGCACAAGTGCATATATAGACAAATATAGTTATCCTTTCAAATAAGATAGCTAATAGAATCCTTGAGTATAGAAAGGATAAAGACATAGGAAACACAACCCCGTTTTACTTTTGTGCCTACATTTTATATGCCCTATGTTTTAGCTCTGAATTTCCCATTCTTGGTTGGAAATGGACCCCCAAAGATCTTGTTCCTATTCATATCTACCATAATCTCTTATGGAAGGTGTATTTCAAAATCCATGTTTGTAGAATCTGTCATGGTTTCCTCATCCCTGTCTATCAAACCATTTTTAACAGATTTCCTCCCAGGCTTTCTGAAAAAGCTAAGACTGATATATCCCATATTGGTGACTATTTTGGGGAAGAAAAATTTACCTATGTCAGAGTTTTTGGGAGAATTGTGGAGCCCCATATTTTACCTCTGTATGTTCCTGAAAAACTGTTAGCACAATAAATTTCCTACCAGTTGACAATAGAAGGAATGTCAAGGTCTCTCAAGAATAACAAGAAATTGATGTGGCTTACTTTTCCATTTCATTGTGGAGATTATACTCTTAATAAATTCATACTTGATGAGAAGGAAGTCATCAAAATAAGGGATCTTAAGCTCTCGACAGTCCCAGGCAGGCAGTATGACCCAAGAAAAGTAGCATTTGATTTCACAACTTCAGTTTCAATTGCTCAGTTCGAACATGAACCCGATGAGTTTGATGATTTATTTGTTTCTATTGATAAATTTCCCCAAGTTTATGATTTGGCTAAATCTAAATTTCAGACTGAGGATATGAATAAATCCATGCTATTTAGAATTCAAAGACTACTGAAAACTCCTCTTGACTAGTTAAGAATCCATTCGTAAGGAGATGAAAATGTAGAAACAGATCAGAAGGAAAAAGAAGATGCAGTTAGCAAAGCAGAGAAAGAAGCATCTACTAGCAGAATCAATGTATAGACTGAGAAGGAAATCACAGGAACTAAGCCTGATAAACATAGTGAAAACACTAGCAGCAAGACTAATGTAAATACTAAGAAATGACAGATAGCTAGCAAAGCTAATGTTCAAATAAAAAAAGAAGGCACGAGCATTCAGACTAATGTGCAAACCGGGAAAGAAAATATTGGTAATTGTGGAGTACTGAAAAGGTATGATTTTGCTGATTACTTTAATGACTTTTTAATACAATTTGTGAACCTTTTGTATCATGGATTTGGAAAGTCATAAGAAACTATCACAAAACATGTGAGAATCGATGTGTATAACTTAGCCACTGATAATGGTTATTTTCTATACATGGAAAGAAGAAAACGAAGAGTTGCCGCTCTAAAGATAAGAACGAAGTGGAGATAACTGTTGTTCCTCTGGATGAGAACCGAACGCAAACATAGGGAAACAAGATCAAGGAGAATCGGCTCGGGCAAGAAGGAGAGGACACCAGCTCAGCGCAATAGCAAAGACAGGATGAAGAAGTTAACTGTTTGGCGAATCCCTCAGGATCGAAGATCCTGAGGGATCGCTGCTTTATTTATCTAGCTGCTTGGACATCTCCGCCCTCGTCCTTATAAAGAGAGACAGCACTGTTAGTTTAGGAATGGCGAGATAAGATACGTTTTATGTAATCTTCTGTAAAACATCAGACTTGGTTATTAAGCTCTGTTGAGAACTGGTTCGATGTATTTTTGATCAATGTCTTAATGAAAGCCTGGTGATTATTCTATCTTCGCGTCTGCGTTAACCTAAAGCGGCGCATCCTTGGAGGCTAAGGGCCCGGCCCCGAAGGACACTTGCTTCTGTACCATTACAGCTTCGTTTCTGTGTGGTTTGTTTATTATTTCTATTCGATTGTTTGATATTCTTTACAAGTTCATATTACATGCTCTGTTCCAGTTTGAATCATTGAAGTTTCTACAACTAGACTTGTGTGTTAACTCCGCATTACGTTATTATTCCTTTCAAGAGTTAATCGCATATCCTTACTGTTATGTTGCAGAGCTGTTTTATTAACATTTGTGTTGCGTGCGTTTCACTGAATCAGTATTGTCCTATAATGCATTAATCGTTATTGCTGTTCCATTAATATGATTTGTGTAATTCGCCTTTAGAATGATAGAATGTTCCTTGATTGCAAAGAGTGTATAGATTGAGTTTGATTATAACCCGCGGGACTTAGTATTCACTTGCCGTTCCATTTTAGAGTTGTTGTTCCATTTCAGAATTGTGGTTTAATCCTTTATTTCCTTTGCTGATCTATTTATCTGCATTTGATGGTTTGCTGTGAGAGATGATCTAAGACTATAGTGAGCAGTATCAGTCACTGTTTAGCTCCCAGGTTTGTGATCTATGCTTTAGTTCTTCTTCCATCAGTTTCTGAAGGGATGGCTTATTATTACCGAACCCTTGACTGATGAGTTATTGAGTTTCCCGAGTGTGTGATTTATTTCTTTAAAGTAATTTGATTTCAGTTAAGCATCTGTTTACTCTTGTATTTCTTAAGCACTGTACTACTAGCATTACTCTGACGAATGAGCCTCGGATTGAGTCACTCTTTGTAATGACAAAACGCTCTCGGGTTGACATATTAATGTGAGGTGATTAGAGGTGAAAGAGACCCTTTTTATAGCTCTACATTTTGGCGTCGTTGCCGGGGAAAGAGTGTAGCCATTTGTTTTTTTTTTCAGAGTAGTGTACAAGCCTGCTAGGGAGGAGTTGGATCCTAAAAACGGAAGGTAAGAACCTACGTGCAGAGCATGTAAAAGACCTGCTCATTATCCGCTTTCCTAACAGATTTATTGTTGCTTGTTTGAATAGAAGTTCGTAGTTTATTTTTTGAGTGCATGACTAAGCAGAAAAGACCAGAAAAGAATATCAAACCCCCATCCAAACCTGAAAAAGCTAAGGGGCCGGTGACCCTTGGTCGAACGACCTTCATAGACGAAATCTATAAGAAAACAGAGTCTCAGCCATCGGTAGGCTTCAAGAAAAACACTTCCAAACCGCCTACTAGTTCCCTTCAGGCCACAGGATCACCATCTGTAGCCTGTGCTGAGGTGCATAGTCAAACTGAGGAGCAGGACTTTCAAGAAGTTGAAAATTCCACTCCAGAATTATTGTAGGAAGGGAACTCTAGCAACTTTTGCGAAGGAGAAGGAGAAACAGGGGAAACCAAGGAACCAAAATCTCCTCTTGAAACAAATCAGTCATTAGATAGCCCAGATAAGGGGAGTGCTGCGAAAGTCGTTGTTGAAGAGATTCAATCTCCTCAAACACCTGGTACTCCCATTATTCCAGATAAAGGAAGCGCTATTAAAAAGATCCCTGTCAAAACCGTTCCCACCCAACCTAGGAATACCCTCCTAGATATCCCAGAAGGTTACTGGCATATATTCGATCCCATGGCTCAAAACCAACCAAACGCTCAAAACCAGCCAAACACTCAAACCTCTCCATTACAATATCCTATAGTGGATTCTGCAGCAAATGCACCCATGAAAGCTATCCCTCTTCAGCATATCCCCACATTTCACGGACTCACATCAGAAGATCCGGATGCATTCCTATTTGAATTCGATGTGTTATGTCGGGGGTATGATTACACCACCGATCCCCAAAAATTGAAATTATTCCCCTCTACATTGAAAGGGGCTGCTTTAAGATGGTTTATGGGGCTAGGTGGCGGGGTTATCAACAATTAGGATCAAATGAAAGAATCCTTCTTAAAGAAATACCAGGATTATTGTAGGTCTAGAGAATTAAAAGACGAAATATTTCAGATGACAGCCAGACCAAATGAAACATTAGAGGAGTATGTGGAACGTTTTCAGTATAACTTACAAAGATCTCCTTATGCATCGCTACCTTTACCTGATAATGTGTTACAAACTGCATTAATGAGGGGTATGAAGGAACAATGGATTGAAACATTAAACATTATGGGCAAAGGGGATATTTATCAAGAGAATTTTACTGACATCCTTGACTTATGTATCAGGAGTTCGAGAGGCAGCACAAGAATAAAACCGGCAGAATATGATCGGTTTGAAAGAGATAACAAAGTATCAGCAAAAGGAGTAACACGTGCAGAAATTGGAAATTTATTAGAAAATTTTAAAACTGATATTATGGGGACACTAACTACACAACTTGATATTGTGCAGGCTAAACAGAAGCAGCTGGAGGCAGAACAGAATTTAGCAATCTTCTGCCCCCGATGCAGAAAAAAACATAGCCACAAGGAGTGTCCATTAGATAAAGTCCAAACATGCGCCATCTGTACAAAAGATCACCTTACGGAGAGCTGCCCCTCACTTCCTGGATTGAAAGCAATATATAAGGAAGCAGAAGAAGAACCAGAATCGGTGAATTCAATCAACCAGCGCCGCCCGTGGCAGCCAAGACAACCTGGTATGTTTCCGGACCCAACCTCCTTCTTTCAAAACCCACAGTATAATGCTCAACAATATGGTATGTGGCAAAATCAATCTCAAACCCCATTTACAAACTGGTCACCACAATCATTTCCTTCTCCAAATCCATGGCTGAATCAAACAAGCCAAACTGGTTGGCCAAATTTCCCTTACACTCCACCATATTGGCAAAATGGCCCATATCCTTCACAATGAACTCCCTCTACTTCACAAAGTTCACCCTGGCAGACAAGCTGGCAAAGACCAATGTACCACCCAGCTGGAACTATTCCGCTCCCTCAACCTACTTTGCCAGCTTTACAACAAAATCCCCAGTCTAACCTGAGACCGCAACTCCCAGCCCAACCCGATCCCAATCCAAGCAACAGGCAGGTCCAATCTATTCAAATCATAGAATCACCAGAACTAGGACCCGACCTGAGGGAGTGCAATGATCTTCAGTTAAGATCTGGACGTATAATTGAAACTGAGGGAGATAAAACAGTTCATATTGAAGATCAGTTACCCAGAGAACATCAGTCACAACAAGAGGATGTAAATAAGCAACAAACTCATAATCAAGTAATCACATCCTCTCCCCCGTTCCCAGAACGATTAGCCATACCTCGATCCATACAATATCCTGACTTCGACATTCTGGGAGAATTACAAAACTTGTACATAAAAATTCCATTCCTCCAAGCCATTCAAGACATTCCCATATACGCCAAAACCATAAAAGAATTGTGCATAAAGAAACCAAGGAGGAATATAACAAACAATCCAAGAGTCCAAGTAGTCGGCACCTTATCTGACCTATTGTCGGGAAGAGAAACACCCTTTAAATATGAAGACCCCGGGAACCCAATTATAACTGTTCAAATTTATGGCCAGACCCTGCCTAATGCCTTAGTTGATTTAGGGGCTGCAATTAATATTTTAACAACTACAACTTGCCAAAAGCTCGGCATTACATCTGTAGAACCCACCTCTACTCTATTAGAATTGGCTGACCGATCTGTGGTTAGACCAGAGGGCACTCTACATGATGTCATGGTCTCTGTAGAATCCTGGGAGTATCCAACTGATTTCCTGATAATTAATCCAAAAACCCGACTTGATGGACACCCGCTAATTTTAGGTAGACCTTGGCTCGCTACTGCCGATGCCTACATTGGCTGTCGGCAGGGAAATATGACCATAACCAGAGGACCAAATAGCAAAATTTAGTTCTATATCCTCCAGCGCAGCCAAGTGTCACAATGATTAAAACTAATAAGCACCCTGTATCATATCTTACTGATAACATCAGATCTCCATTAACTATACAAGAGGCACTCGATTTCAAAGATCAAACAGAAGACGATGCCATCAATAATTTCATTACTCAAACTGAACCTCGCACACAATGTCACATGATAAAAGCAGCATTTGATAATGAATTAGAAGAAGATCCCCTGAAAGATATTCATGATCAAATAATACCTGTCACTTCTGTTGCAAATAGTAAAACTGTGGAAATTGCACCGGGGAAAACTTTAAATATCAATGCTAATCTCACACCAGAACAAGAAACAAAGCTCATCCATCTGTTAACAAAATATCAAGAAGCATTTGCATGGGACTACCCTGATATGAAAGGAATCGATCCCCAGCTATGTACCCACCACATTTCCATAGAAAAAGATGCCAGACCTGTGCGTCAGCCGCAAAGGAGACTTAATCCCCATCTAAAAGATGTTGTAAAAACTGAACTTCAAAAACTTTTAGATGTGAATTTTATCTACCCTATCTCTGATAGTAAATGGGTCTCTCCACTTGTGGTGGTACCAAAAAAGAATGGAAAATGGAGAATTTGTGTGGATTATAGAGAACTTAACAAGGCAACACAAAAAGATCATTTTCCTCTTCCTTTCATAGATCAAGTATTGGACACTTTAGCAGGGAAGAAGTTCTTTTCTTTCCTGGATGGCTTCAGTGGATACAATCAGATTCAGATTGCCCCTGAAGACCAGGATAAAACTACTTTTACTTGCCCCTGGGGAACATTTGCCTATCGAGTTTTACCTTTTGGCTTATGTAATGCTCCTGCCACATTTCAGAGGGCTATCCTTAGTATTTTTGCAGATTTAATCAATGATGGACTTGAAGTTTACATGGATGACTTTACACCATACTGAGATGACTTCGATCCAGCTCTAGACACCCTAGAGAAAGTCCTACAACGCTGCATTGTTACTAGGCTTTGCCTAAGCAATGAAAAATGTTTTTTGATGATGACTGAAGGACTTATCCTAGGACACTATGTCTCAGCAGCCGGCATTCAGGTAGACCCAGCCAAAATCCAAATACTTTTGCTTATTCCTACTCCTACTACTCAAACAGAGGTACGCAGTTTTCTTGGATTTTCAGGTTATTATAGACGATTCATAGAGCATTATTCACACATTGCTACTCCTTTATATGCACTGACTGGTAACGTTGATTTCCTTTGGACAGACAAATGTGACCATGCTTTCGAGGATATAAAGAAGCTTGTATCCACAGCCCCAGTCCTTCGAGGACCAAACTGGGACCTACCATTCCAGATATCATCTGATGCCTTAGATACAGCCATTGGTGCAGTCCTTGGGAAGGAAGAGGATAAAAAACCATATGCTATATATTACATCAGCAAAAATTTATCCCCTGCTGAGTTGAATTACACTGTTACTGAAAAAGAATTTCTAGCTGTAATACATGCTGTCAATAAATTTAGACATTATATCACAGGCTACCCTGTTATCTTGTATACAGATCATTCTGCCATAAAATATTTAGCAAATAAGCCTGTCACAAATGCCAGAGTAACTCGATGGTTAATCTTATCGCAGGAATTCGATATCACAATCAAGGACTGCCCTGGCAAAGAAAACCCTGTAGCCGATTTTCTTTCAAGGATACCAAAATCAATCAATGCAGCAGCAGTGGAAGATCAATTTCCGGATGAACACCTGTTTGCTGTTGCTGTTCAAACGCCCTGGTATGCTGATGTTGCCAATTACCTTGCAGTAGGTAAATTACCAAAACATTTAACTCCTAATGAGCGTAAGCAGATTATTCAGAAAAGTTCTCGATTTGCGTGGATTGGAGGTTATTTGTTTCACACAGGAGCAGACATGCATATCAGGCGATGTGTTAGAGAGGATGAAATCTTTGACATCCTAAAAGCCTGTCACAATGGACCATGTGGGGGGCACTTCGCTGAGCGTAGGACTGGACATAAAGTATTGCAGACAGGATATTACTGGCCTACGATCTTCAAAGATGCAAAGAAGTTCGTCCAAGCCTGTGACAGTTGCCAGCGAGTAGGACGACCTGGTCAAGCTGATGAAATGCCTCTGAAACCACAATTAGTCATTGAACCATTCGAACGGTGGGCTCTGGATTTCGTTGGACCCATCAACCCTTCATCAAATCAAAAAACATATATTCTGGTGGCAACAGAATATGTCACCAAATGGGTTGAGGCAGAAGCATTACCAAGAGCCACAGAGGACTCTGTCATACAGTTCCTGTTTCTTTTATTTGTCAGTTATGGCCTTCCTAGGGAAATAATTACAGATGGAGGACCACAATTTGTTGGGCATAAATTAGCTGCAACACTTAACAATTATCATGTCCAGCATAAGATCTCTACTCCATATCACCCACAGGCGAATGGGCAGGTAGAAAGTAGCAATAAGATAATAGAATCAATCCTAACGAAAACTATTGCATCACATAGGCGTGACTAGGCTACTCGACTACCTGAAGCACTCTGGGCCTATCGAACCACATGGAGGAGCACCACTGGTTACTCACCTTATCAACTAGTGTTTGGAAAACAACCTATTTTTCCCATAGAATTCGAAATCCAAACGCTGCGTACAGCACAGGAAGTTGGCCTAGACTTAACGGAGGCACAACTCAATCGACTACAGCAGATCAATGAATTAGACGAAATTCGGCTCTTTGCACTACAAAATACAGCATTAATTCAACAGCAGCGAGCCAAATGGCATGATGCGCTCATTAAGAACAAAGTCTTCCACGAGGGAGACTGGGCTCTGTTATACGATTCTCGGTTTCAGGACTTCCCTGCAAAACTTCAGACTCGATGGTTGGGACCATACGAAATCCAGAAGGTACATGACAATGGAACTCTTACTCTAATCACTATTGACGGTTCTGGATATGCATTTAAGGTAAATGGTCACTGAGTCCGTCTCTACCGTAAACCACTTACTCGGGAATCCTTCTGCCAGCAGATACGCCGAGATACTGATCTGGAGATCTTAGGAGAGGAAGAGAAATCTTCCTCACCTGTAATTCATTAAGGGTCTATTTCTTTTTGCAAATTGTACATAAAGTTTTTGTTTTTGAGTAATTCTTGTACATAAGTTTGATTTGAATAAATTCTTGTCATTTTGCTGTTCCTTTTTCTTCCACAAAGTTTGATTTTTGCTCTTCTAATAGCATATGTATGTTTTTATTTTTATTTTGGTTTTGCTTGTTCTGCTGTTCCTTTTCTAAAGGAACAGCATTCGGATCTCTGCTGTTCCTTTTTCAGAAGAACGATATTGTTACGTCTATCGCTGTTCCTTTTTGGTTACCATTGTTCCTTTTCTTTCAAAGAAACAGCGTTCTTTTATTTCTGTGTTGACTTTTTCAACGGAATGGCATATTGAGTGTTTAGTATGATTGCCGTTCCTTTTCCCAAAAGGAACGGCATTTGCAGTTTTGTTTCTTTTTCTATTATCCATCGTTGTTGCTTTTTCAACGGAACACCATTTGCATACTTTTGATCTCTTTGCTGATTTAAATTGAGGATGCTTTTTCCCGTCTTCTTTCTAGTCTTCAAGCTTCAGCTATGTATTTGTGCGATGAAATATAAAACCACAGCATACCGAAAATCTGCAAATCATAAATCGCTATATCTATAAGGCTCTGCATTAATAAGAGGACAGATGGAAGGACATACTTATTTCTTACCTTTTGTGACCTGGTTTTACTAATTTTGCCCTGATTGGTTATCTTTATCATGCTGATTCCCTTAAAAATCTTTTTATTAGTACTTGGGAATAAGAGCAAAGAGTTTATATCTTCCTATTGAGATAATAAGACCTCTTCCACCATTCCTACTCTTAAGGAGTGCTGAACCACCCTTTGTGTATAAATAAGGAAAAAGAAAAAGCATGTCAAATGTCAAATGCAGGATAGGGGGTCTCATCGAGAGCCAGCCTACCATGATCATGAGGATGGAAGTGAAGTGGCATTCCCATTCTCGCCACCACACCAGGGATATGGTCCAAAAGGTGTATCAAAATAAACAAACCTTGGAACAGGAGGTCTCATTAAGAGCCGGCCTGCCCACGTTTCGCTCTTTCCTCGTGAATGGCATTATGGTTAACTGGTCACCAAGCCAGCGTAATGGTCTACATTCTGACATAATAACAGTCCTAAGTATACACACAGGATCATGGTTCCGGGGGTGAAAAACAACTCTGCCAAGGTTATGGACACTTGTTGGCAGCAGAGTAATGTTAATGGTATCGAAGTCACCTTGCTTACACCAATAGGTAAGATATTAACACTCTTTTGTTTTCATATCCTAGGCACTAATTATATGTTATTTCCTGATTTATACACCGCATGAATATTTTATTACCAATCATGGCAACGGAGGTGACCATGACCGCTTAAGATTGGCGAGTACGATACATGACTATCCATCAGCCTCAAATCATAACACAACAGCCTCAAATCATAACACGCGATCCATCCTCCGCCTCGATTTCGGTAATCTGTTGTCCTCTCTCAACATGGCATAAATTTACATGCTGTTCCTTTCTGACTTGAGTACAGACTGGGTGCCGCTCCATTATTTGCCGGCTGGGACAGCCTATCACACTGAGGGGGGGGGGAGGTTAACCTCATCATTCTCTGTATTACGTGTCAATTCATCATTCGGAAAATCCGGTTCACGACGATTTGGCATGGTTTCACGGCATGGCAGATTTTTATTTTTATCTTTTCGCACAAGTTATTTTTGCTTCACTATTGCATACTCTGTGTTTTCTTTTGCGAAACCTTGCTCTCTGAGTTTCAAACCGAAAACGTTTTTTTTGTTGTTCCATTTAGAAATCACAGCGGAATCATGGGGGGAAAGGCAATTCGTAGTGAGCCTCAACAGCTAACGATCTCTGCTGCCGCCCGAGAAATCCTGGAAAGAGCAGGATGGTTAAACTATTTCAATCGCTTACAAGAGGGTAATGAGACAGTAGCAATGGATTTCTTGCAGAATTTACAAGATAACTACTCCATGGTAAGAGGAAAACGAATAGCGGTCACTGATGCCATAATTGCAGAAGTCTCAGGACTACCAGCTACTGGACCAGTATGGACATTCAAGAAAGAATGATTACAGAAGGTCATCGACATCTTCCAGGATGAAGGCCAGCATTTGACAATCAAAGGGAAGGGAATTCTGCCAGCGACCCTAGGCGAACCCTGGACAGAGCTAGCAAGAATAGTACAGAGGTACATTACTTGCAAAGGAAGAAAAGACGTGGTAAGACCACGACACCTTAAACTTTTAGCTGTTCTAAAACAGAAATGCTCTGTGAATTTACCGGCACTCTTAAACTCGTTATTGCATGATGCTGCACAAAGTATGAAAAGGGCACAGCACGTAGAGGCAATTGTTAGTCACCACGGGTTAATTCGACTTGTTGTTATTTATAGTCTTACCCAGCAGCAGAGCAGCTGGGAAAGACTCATTACACTGATTGAAGGGGGATCGACAGAACCATCCCCGAAACGTAGACATTCTATAAACCCACCAGAACAACCGGAAAAACGCAGAGAAAATGTTGCTAGTACATCACAACAACCAGAGACACACCAAGAACCCGCAAAGCGAAAGCATGTAGTTGATTCACCCGAGCAACCAGAGGAACCCAGGAAATCAGCTCGGTTAGCTCAGATGAGAGGAAGCATAAATAAACCCAGGAAGTCAGCCCGGTTGGCTCGAATAAGGGGAAGGCCGGAACAGCTTCAGGGAAGCACCAGCCAACCAGTAATAATTGAGGATGAGCAACCCGAAGAAGAAGAAGTACCCGAACCTTCGGGAACAGAAAAAGAAGCAGAAACTGAACAGGAGGAAGAAAGGGAACAGCAGGAGAATAGTCCATTACAAAACCTACTAAGAGAAGATGACTTGGCCGCCATCCTAACCAATATGAGTAAATACGGTCAACCTTCTAGCTCAAAGAATCCCCACGACCAATTTCAAGAAGAGAACATGCCTATGCATGAGGAAGAGGAAGAAAATACTGAACGGGAACAATCTGTTCCCATGTCACAAGAGGAAAGTCTAGAGGAAGAACCCCAGGAGGAAGAATCAAAACCAGTTGAGGAGCATACACCAGAACAGCCGGAGCAGAGCAGTGAGGAAGAACCCCAGGAGGAAGAATCAGAACCAGTTGAGGTGCATACACCAGAACAGCCGGAGCAGAGCAGTGAGGAAGAACCCCAGGAGGAAGAGTTAGCAACTGGTCATGATCCAGTCCACCATCGACGGACTGCCGTTCCTTCAAAGGAATCAATAGAAATCAAGAAGTTGAGGAAGGAACGGACTAAACTGTTAAACACAATAACCCAGCTCAGGCAACAAATAAGGATTTTGAAAAAGAACCAGAAGGTAAAGAGGAAAAAGAGGGCCAACAAACAGCCTGTTTTCCAAGACTCTGAGGATCCAGCTGCCGTTCCGATTAAGACAGAAATGGATCCAGCTGCCATTCCGATTAAGATAGAAAAAGATGATAAGCAAATTCAGACGGAGGCACCACCCTTAGGGGTAATCAGGGTCCTGAACTCCAAACAGCGTAACAAAAAGGTTCAGGTAAAACTCCCGGCCTCCACTGATGCATGGAGGAAAGATCCAAAGACAAAAACCTTGCACAAGATGGTGAAACAAGCACGGCAAGAAATGGAGCAACTTAAAGAGCAAACGGTTCCGCTAGAGAAATATGAAGAGTTGCAACAGCAACTAAGGGATGTCAGTCAATCTAAAAGACAGGTTTTTGAAGGATGGATGAAGGAACAAGAGGAAGTCACACAGGTAACTTATAAACTAGATACTACTATCAAACAGATGAATGACTTGTGTCCTTTATATAATAATGTTTTAGCATGTAGGGCTCCTGCTAAAAACTATGCTCTGTTTCTATTAGAACGATATTTACAATTACAAATAAAAGCTGTTAAGGCAGGCACCCCTATATAGATCAACAATGTCAATGATTTTATCGACTGTTGTAGACATTATGGAGTAAAAGTCCAGAGGTTGTTGTGTGAACTCTATTTACATGACCTTGTGCTAAGTCAGGAGACTGAATCGAACCCTGGTCCCTCCATTGGTGATATTCAAGTCCAAGCATTCATTTCATTCGGAGCTAACCAGATTAAGTGGCTGAAAGCCTATGATACCTTTCAGAGTCAAGAAAATGGTCTAGATTTAAGAGTTAGGGCTAAGCCTAGGAACCCAGTACGGTTATGGACAGCTCATATAAACCACATAAGGACTCCAGGTGTCATTGTAACATTAGGGCCTATGCATGAGGCACTCATTCAAGAAGGTTTAGAATATTTCTTTTCCATCAAAGACTTGGCCATTAATGCAGCCAAATTTCGATATCGAATCTCTGATCCACACATCCAGCTCAGAGAACCATTTAAATATGAGAACTTTGAGTTAGCCGCTGACCGTTTGAATTTCTATGGCCAGAGCCTTCTGAAAGCAGGGTCATCTTGGTTAGGGTGTAGATTTCGCGCTCCAATTATTTGGCATCCTGCACATGGATACCAGGCCCTGTATGATATGCCCGAGGGGCAAGCAGGTCAGTTCTTTGATTATTTAATCACTCAACATGGTTGTAGGCCTCCGCATGAAACTCCTTCTCCAGCATACTCTCTCACTGCATTACATGTCAACTACAATGTTTTCATGAGGACATGAAACAAGGTACGCAGGGGGGTGTGTGGAGTACTGAAAAGGTATGATTTTGCTGATTACTTTAATGACTTTTTAATACAATTTGTGAACCTTTTGTATCATGGATTTGGAAAGTCATAAAAAACTATCACAAAACATGTGAGAATCGATGTGTATAACTTAGCCACTGATAATGGTTATTTTCTATACAGGGAAAGAAGAAAACGAAGAGTTGCCGCTCTAAAGATAAGAACGAAGTGGAAATAACTGCTGTCCCTCTGGATGAGAACCGAACGCAAACATAGGGAAACAAGATCAAGGTGAATCGGCTCGGGCAAGAAGGAGAGGACACCAGCTCCGCGCAATAGCAAAGACAGGATGAAGAAGTTAACTGTTTGGCGAATCCCTCAGGATCGAAGATCCTGAGGGATCGCTGCTTTATTTATCTAGCTGCTTGGACATCTCCGCCATCGTCCTTATAAAGAGAGACAACACTGTTAGTTTAGTAATGGCGAGATAAGATACGTTTTATGTAATCTTCTGTAAAACATCAGACTTGGTTATTAAGCTCTGTTGAGAAATGGTTCGATGTATTTTTGATCAATGTCTTAATGAAAGCCTGGTGATTATTCCATCTTCGCGTCTGCGTTAACCTAAAGCGGTGCATCCTTGGAGGCTAAGGGCCCGGCCCCGAAGGACACTTGCTTCTGTACCATTACAGCTTCATTTCTGTGTGGTTTGTTTATTATTGCTATTCGATTATTTGATATGCTTTACAAGTTCATATTACATGCTCTGTTCCAGTTTGAATCATTGAAGTTTCTACAACTAGACTTGTGTGTTAACTCCGCATTGCGTTATTATTCCTTTCAAGAGTTAATCGCATATCCTTACTGTTATGTTACAGAGCTGTTATATTACCTAGATGCTTATAGCATGCTTTCACCTATTGATCCTAATGTGATTGTCCTATATTGCATTAATCACATACTGCTCCATTAATATGATTTTGTAATTCGCCTTAGAATGATAGAATGTTCTTTGTCTTTTGATTGCAAAGAGTGTATAGATTGAGTTTATTATAAACTCATGACTTAGTATTCATTTGTCAACGCATTTTAGTTTCCATCTACTTTAATTGTATTAATCCTTTATTTCCTTTGCTGTTCTATTTATCTGCATTTGATGGTTTGCTGTGAGAGATGATCTAAGACTGTAGTGAGCAGTATCAGTCACTGTTTAGCTCCCAGGCTTGTGATCTATGCTTTAGTTCTTTTTCCATCAGTTTCTGAAGGGATGGTTTATTATTACCGAACCCTTGACTGATGAGTTATTGAGTTTCCTGAGTGTGTGATTTATTTCCTTAAAGTAATTTGATTTCAGTTAAGCATCCGTTTACTCTTGTATTTCTTAAGCACTGTACTACTAGCATTACTCTGACAAATGAGCCTCGGATTGAGTCACTCTTTGTAATGACAAAACGCTCTCGGGTTGACATATTAATGTGAGGTGATTAGAGGTGAAAGAGACCCTTTTTATAGCTCTACAGTAATAAGCCAGATAATCAACTTGAAGGAGAAAAGGCCACGGAGAAAGTGGTGGATTCTACTGAGGTTATTATTACTTCCCATTTGCTAAATCAATATGAACAATTTTCTCAGCAAATAGGATCACAAAATAATCCTCAAGTTGACATTCAAAAAGATCAATATATGGAAATCATCCCTGAGCATCCTACAAAAGAAATTGTGTTGAAAATAGAATATATTCCTCCTCTAGATATCTTTAATAGTCCTAAGCATAGGGCTGTTGTCAAGAAGCAGAGGAAGAGAAGAAGAACAGATCAAGAGTCTCTTTCAACATCACAAGGTGAACTGATGAACATTGTCTGGAAAAATACTGAGGTGAATCCTTCAGAGGATCTCACCAAATTTTCACAATATGCAGGTGCATATAGTGCAGCCACTATAGACAAAGCTTCTTAATTCACTCAAATGATGAAACAAAATGACTTACAGATAGCTATGCTCGAGGAACAAGCTACAAAGAATCAAAAAAATATTATGCAGTTGGAACAGCAGTTGCAAGATGAGGAGCTCAGATCTAAACAACTGGAAGAGAAACTCGACATTAAAAGGAAAAATATTGATCAACAAGCCTTGAACAAGCAGCAGCAGTTAAGTCAAGAGGTGGCAAAGTTACAAACTCTACTGCAAAATGAGTAAACTGCAAAAGTTTAACAAGAGAAAATATTCCAATCAAGATTGGACAAATTTAAATATTATCCTAAATTGGATCAATTTAAGACTGAAGCTCTGGAGACAATAAATTATTGTCTTAGAAATTGAATGAAATATGTCAAAAGATGACACAAACTGAGCCCTTATGTGAAATAACGTCATCTCTTATAGATGAAGGAATCAGTCTCAGGCTTGAATTTGATGATGCAGGTGAGAAAATTTTTGAATTTATTTCATGGCAAGACTCAGAGCAGGGAAGGAATGCAAATCTTCCCAAGATTGAAGAAAGGCACAAAGAAATTATGTTTACTGAATGGTAAAATCAATTGATAAAAGGAGAAAGAGCCACATCAAGAGCCAAAACTATGATGAATAATATAACACAACTGGTTAATGATAGCTTATATGCCACCAATTTAATTTCAGATTGTATTCCAGGAAAATTACCAAGGGTAAAAGAGACTAATACCAGGTGGAAGCAAGAATTAGCCAATAAGAATCAGCGAATCAGTAAACTTCAAGGAATTTCATGGGATATCATTAGGACATATCTAATCAAGCCACATAGTCAACAAATGGCAATTAAATTCCTCTCTAATGCCATTAATTGCATCATTCCAGATTTTTTTGATGCCACGTATATTGGTCAGTTACATTCGAGGCTAAGTCATCCAACGGAGGTCAAAGATATGCTCAAAATTTTCCACCCTGGCACAATGAATGCAGGATAAAATCAATGAATCTATTTCATTTTAATATCACAAGTCTATTTCTAGATTTCCCATGATAGATTGTAGCAATAGTTTTAGTTACTTTGTTTTATTAAGTTGCTATTTAAACCCCTTTCATGCATTTAGAAAGGGGTCCTGAATTTTTAATATTTTTAGACTTGGATGTTAAATTTTTGTACTCCATTGACTATTATATTTTTATAAAGGATCACATCTGGTGGTTTAATTACCTCTGAGAATTGCATTTCTGTACCTTGGAGTTATTTTACATTGAAGCACTGGATCTGGATATTGAATTGCATTAGGAAAAGTATCAAGATGAATCCGGTATTTCTATTGATTTACTATTATTTTTCTTATGTTATGAGATATTACCTTTGAATTTGCTATCATTTATATATGCTTACTTTATAAATATTTCTTTATACATATCATTTCTGAGTTTATAGAAATATTCATCTCTCACAGTACTTGTAAATGATATATAAAATGATGAATACAGTGTGTTATTATAACTCTGTTTAATTTCTTAAACAAAGTTATCATTATTTGATACTACATATTTCAATTAAACGATAATACATTTTCATGGTTATAGGTTTGATTGAAACAATCTTAAAGTTGTATTCATATTTGATACCCGGGCTAAGTTTTAGAATTATTTATCAGTTATAGATTAAATTAGATAGATTATTTCAGTCATATTAGTTTCATTTTCCACTCATCTAATCATTCTATCACCAACCCATTTAGTTATTAGGAAAATGGTCCTATAAATCCAGTCAGAGCCACCACACCAAATGGAAAAGGAGTTGTTCTAAGGTCCCGACCAGGTGGTTTTCCCCCAATGTTTGAAGCAACGATTTTCGAAGCTTCAACAGGTTGCAAGCCTAAATGCACCAACAAAAATGAAGAAAAAATGCTATAAATAAATATGGGTAGGTATAAATCAATTGCGCAAGCATGTAATAAAGCATCATCAAGAAAAAATCACTAATTTCCCCTCCCATAGAAATATTCAATATTCTAAATTGTCAGTCAAAAAGGCTCAGAGAATATCTCTAACTTTTTTTGGGACTAGACCCAAGGCTAGATGATTGGTTAGTTAAAAATATTGAGTTCCTACATTAAACCCACATTGATCAGCATTTACCCTTCATTCATACATCAAAACCCCTTTCTCCTAAGTGAAGACACATTTTTACTTAGTAAAATTGAAACTCTAAAACAATTAACTTCATCCCTTCAAAATCATTCAAAAAACCCCAAAAATTACTTTTTTTCCTAAGTTAAAGTGTAAAATATTAAAAAAGGCAACAATGCTTTACTTTGTCTATCATATACACTTCACTTAGAGGTAACATGTGTTTTATTTACATTTTCACTACCCTTTTCATATTAACTTTTAACCTATTTCTATTAAATCCCTTAAACTACACCTACCTGTATATATTAAATCCCTTATATTTAAAATAACCCCCTTAAACCCATTATTTTAAGTTTAGACCAAATTTTAAATATCCCATGTGCGCAAATACACCCCGCCCTACAAACCTATTGGTCTAAACATATCTTTATTTAAGTATCCCACCCCTTATGGTATTAAAACAACTGTTAAAAGGTTTTTTGTTACCATATAATATCATATCTGTGCCATTAATTTTGAAACATATGGTAAATATTTCAAATTGGAAACATATATGACAATGCCCCTTTGCCATCGTATAACCCAAGGTTTTGAATTAAATAAATGTTTATTTATAAAGTTCAAAACCCATTTCTACACATATAAACAGCCCGGTCCCACTCCCATTTTGACGTAGCTCCCAAACAAATCTGAACTGTTCGCCTTTAACCTAGAGATCCAACACGAGAATTTAATATTGCGTAGAAAACTTGCACGATCTCTTTCGCTCCATTTCTACATGAAATGTGTGGTATTATAAAATTCTCTCTCCTCCACGTGCCCTTTTTTATTAGATCACATAGGCTAAGCTCGATACTGCTTACTACCCAAAGGTCATGTGATAACCACTATGGCTTTAATCCCATTGAACTATGAAACCACCCTTACCGTTGATCCAACCAGCATTCAATGCAAAGTAATGCCACCCAAATTTCATATTAAAACCTCTGAAATAAGATTCATCCCTTTATCGTATGCATTAACCTATTTTTCGTGCCTCCCTCACTGTAAAAGCATCCCTTTTTCCGCCATTTATATGCTCGAAAATCCTACATAATTTTCCCTGTAAATCATTGAAGATTATCGAGGAGCTTTACATCGCTCTAGAAAACCTACCGAAGTCATCAATTCATTCAAAACCTCAGAAAACCATTCCGAAGACCAAATACCTGTATACAAAAGGTATTTTTCTGAAAATTCAAACTTGCAACTGATATGAAAGACCATTTAAAAGACAAAATACATTTAGAGTTTAAAAAATCAATTGAAAGAAATGGCCAAAAAGCCCAAAAACAGGCCAGATCCTATCAAATTTTTCCCAAAAACCTTGTTTTTACTATTGTGCACTATTTTGAAGAAATTTGTGAGTTTTTCATAGTTTAATGAACTATTTTAAGCTTTAAATCAAACTAGAAAACATTTGCAAGTACCCTAAGCCTCTATAACCCTTTTCAAAAGAATTTCAGCCCAATTTCCCATTAAAAATACTCAATAAACTCTTTTTTTCTATTTTAAACCAGTCAAAAGCTTCTAAACCTCTTTTCACAGATTTAATTTGGAAAGAAAACCCAAATAAAAAACTATACTCTGCCAAATTTGTCCAAGAAATCCTCTGCTAAAATAAAATTACTCCTGCAAACTGTCTAAACTTGTAGAAGTAGCCCAAAATGCTTAAGAAGCAGAGTACAAGCAAGCTTGAAGGTTCTAAAGTAACTAAACCAACCCCTGCTATCACTTCTAAGACTACCATAGTGGTAAATCCTCTTCAACCACCTGTTGTCAATGTTGAACACATCCCACTAGCTGATACTGATTACAAGATAGTAGATCCCATTTTTGAATTTAACCTGCTAGATATCCATAAATGGTGTTTTGAAAAATCTCTAGATAAGGAAGAAGAAATCCATATTTGGGAATCCCATTTTCCCAAATATGTTGTCCCATTAACTCACCCATGCCAAGAAGTTATCAGATTATGTCAGAAATATTATGTGACTGATCAAAGATCCATAATCAGTGCTAATAAAGAAGTAATGTTCACTATCACTGCTCAATCTATCAACCAAATGTTACAGCTTCAGCCCGATCCCAAAGTAGTCCCTTTATCCATAGAGGCCTTAACCTAGTTGTATGTTGGCCTAGATTTTCCCAAGAGATTCATGGTTTTTCAGACATTCATGCCCTCACATGTATAAATTCCTAAATTGAATCCCCCATATTCTATTGCTAAATTCCTATAAGGTTCAGGACATGTGATCTCCATGTTGTCCTTCATCCTTGGATATTTTACTAATGAGCACACTGATGAATCCATCTTGGGGTTCTTATCCACTTTTACCCAAGGGAAACTCCCATCAGTAATCTTTGACTATGTTGGTTTCATTGCAGATAATATCCATTATCAATTGATCAATTTGCAAATTGAAGGAGTATTCATATATACTTCCTTCCTTTTCCACATGTTTCTATATTTCCAATCAGATAAATTTCCAGTTTCTCTTCAAAAGCTTGACATAGAGGGAAATCCTCTATCTATCATTTTTTGGACTACATTGCTCATGAAAGAGTGTACATATTTCACATATTCAGGTTTTTCAGAGTTATTTTTACATCCAGTGATCACAATGTCGACCAAAGTAGAACAGCCAAGAATTAATGAAGAAATGAAAAAGATATTTCAGTTGTCAGAACAGATTAAGGTTAGTGATTGGTATTTATATGAGAAGCATCCTAAAATCAGAGTATTTGGGTCAAACTTGTTACCTTACAAGTTACCCAATCATGTTTCAATGAGAATATTTTCCTTGGAGTATATCAAGCAGATCCTAAATTATAATTCTATTAATTTCATGGCAGCTAAAACGAAAACTTAATTCAAATTAAAGAATTAGATAAGGCCATTCATCTGCAACCACATAGATGCAGAGAAAGAGGTATCTAAACAACTATTGGAATATAAATTTAAAGAAAGTTGTCCATGGAATTATGATCCACAAGGGATCTTGAGTAAACTAAGGGTTAAATGCAAATCAACACCCTTTTTCCATGAATCAAAACCAAAAAAATAAAAGTTTGCTAATCAAAGTGAGTGGACTGAAAATACCTTAATAGATGCAGCAAACCAAAGGGATACTAGTCACACTTTGGAGACTGTAAATCAGCCAGAGACATCCACCAAGAGAATCAGGGAAGAAGGAGCATATGTTTCAGAAACTACAACTTAGACTGAATTCAACATAATCTATAACAAAAGTCCTAAGTTAAGATCAGTTGGTAAAGAGAAGGTGAAAATTGACATAGATGATATAGCTACACCAGAGACAAATTTTGATACTGCAAAAGTCATCATAAATTAATCAACCCCTAAAAATCATAATGAAGAATGGGTCCACAATGAAGATACACAGTTAATGGAAAGACAACAAAGCATGGAAGCTTCTTCCTCACAAACAGCTGATGAAAAATATTTGGATATTAAAGAGAAATATAAACAGATCAAACTAAAGAATGAAGAAATCAAAACTGAAATTTATTCTCAGTTCTTGAAAGAAAAACCAGGTAACCAAAACAGATTTCTATCATCTTTTGACTATTCAAGTAAAAATTTGATCATGTTAGTATTGCAACCCACAATACCAGTACCAAAGACAGTTTCTTATTATAAAAAAATGGATCTAAAAGTAGCTACTGATAGTATCCATGAATTAGATCAAATAGAATTTCACAGGCAAAGCTCAGAGATGTTGTATTCCACAGTTACAACAAAGGCCATGAGTGTTCAAAAGCTTGAGAACACTATCACTAATATGCAAGATCATATGAAATTGGACAAAACCTCATTACATGCTAAGGATATTAGAATCAAAACCTTAGAAGAATTGGTAATTAAAGTGGGATATGATCCTGTAAATGTCAATGCAACAGAGTTTTTGTTGAAAAAGAAGAATGAGGACATTGCAGCCTTGAGGAAACATCTTAAGCTTCCTCCAGGTGAACATCTCCAGGCTAAATAGATTATATAGGAACATAATGACAAAGATGACATGATGAACATTGTCTTTCAGCTTACAGGACATATTTAGGAGATGGAAATTCAGATGGAAAAACTTGTCCAAGAAAAGGAAATAGTAAAATAACTAGAGTCACCTACAGTTATTCCGATGGTCACTTCTGTTGTACCTTCAACTATAGCTGAAGAGTTGGCACCAAAAGTTCCACTAGCAGTCACAGTGCCAGTGATTTCATCCACCACATTAGCTGCTCAGTCATCCTCAACAACAGTTTATCATACAGATGAGGCCAGTAAACTAGAGAAAGCTATGGAAAAGATGTCTTTAAAGACAAATGAGATTAATGTTGGCAATATGATGCTAAATGTTGTCCTTGATGGCAACCCACTTGATGAAGATGATGGCAACCGCTTATTGAAGATGTTCTTGATGCTTGATGAGTTTATTAATGATGTAAATCTGATGTTCTACAAGTAGCTCAGAAGTACCAGAGAAGGAAATATCAGTGAGGGCCAAAGCAATGATGAAAAATGTGTGTTACAAGGCATACGCGGGTTTGTCAAGGATAAAGCGCATATGCACGTGAAAAAGTACGTGCCAAGTCGCGTATGGTCTTTTGCACTCCAAAATTAGAATACCAAGGGGCATTACCATGGTATTGATCCATTGTATTGAGCGCTGGATTGTCTATTTGATCTCGTCCAGGAAAACCATCGGAAGTAATGTGGTTTTGACTCATGGTATTGAAAAAGGCTAAATATATATAAGGAGAAGAATTTCATTGTGAAAAGTGTGAGCATGTGTCTGGGCTTTAATGAATACTTCACTCTGAAGTATATCTGCATGGTTGAACTCTGCTCTTTAATTGATAGATCTGATTCTCTGATGCATCTATGAACATAATGAAGGTTCAAGATCTCTAGATATTGAAATGGTGAATCTCGTGCATGATCTGAAAAGAAGTGATGAAGACCTGGCACAAATCAGTTGAAGAAGTTGAAGAAATCTGGTAAGTTCATAGATCTGGTCTGATCTGCAAAATTTATCTTTTATATATCTATATGCAGGTTCATTTCATGAAAAGCGCGTATGGGTTGTTAGGGTTTTTCTAATAAGTTGCACAAATTTATACGCGGGTTCGCTTTAGTAAAAGCGCGTGTATACGCGGGTCTGTTTAAGGAAAATCACGTATGGTATTTGAGTTGATGGTTGCTCAAAAGATAATTAAGGTTCTGCATATCTGTTCTGAAGTCTGGGCTATTTCTGATATTCTGGTTACAGTGGTTTCACTGTTCTGACTGATGAAATGAAAAGGGATTTTTGTTGATAAGTGAAGAATTGTGTTGAAGTTGTTTGATCCAGTGTGAAAATTAATGAAATGTGGTCTGCAGTGGATATGAGGGTTGAAGCCTTCAGTCTGATAGTAGAAGCTTTCTGTCAGCAGAGGCTGGTGCTAATATCAGGGGGTAGTAGTTCCCTTCCAGGTGAGGCTGGTAAACAAGAGCAGATGGTTGTAGCTCCCTTCCAGGTGAGGCTGGTAAACGAGAGAAGGTTGTAGCCTTCTGCAGGTCGGTGCCTGCGTGCTGGTATAAGTCTGCACCAGTACATGATTGTAAGAATTTTTTCTTTATAATAAATATTGAAGACTGATACGACGGCAGTGGTGGTTTTCTCTCGAATTGGGTTTCCACCTAAAAATCCTGGTGTTCATGTGTGTTGCCTATGTGTGATGATTGTTCTGTTCTTTCTGCACCTGTTTATTGTTTCCTGAAATATATGATAAACGAATAATGCAATGATCTGAGTTAAGAATTGAATGCATAATTAGATCTCTGTGCATACGCGAGTTCTGTAAAGGATATCTGCATATATACGCTAGTTGGCTTATGAAAAATCGTGTATGGGTTTTTAGAAAGGAAAAGTAAAAAGTTTTATTGTCTACATTAAATACTGATTCACCCCCCCTCTCAGTATTTTTCTAACAAATGGTATCAGAGCAGGTCCTTCTGAAAAAGCTTCGCCGCTAGAAGGAAGATCAAGCAAGATGAGCAATCATGAGGGAACAGCATCTATCAAGCCCCTACTCTTCAACGGAAGCAATTTAATCTTCTGGAAAATGAGGATGAGATCCTATCTTCAGTCTATGGGAGCTGATGTATGGGCCATTGTTGAACAAGGATATCAATATCCAGCTGCTACACCAACAGATCCAACTGAAAGGAAGAATTATGAATCAAATGCAAAAGCGGTCAATGCTATAACAGGAAGTCTAACTGAATCAGAATTTTTCAAAGTCATGCAGCTGAATACAGAAAAGGAAATATGGGACAAAATCATTCTAAGTTATGAAGGCGATGCAAAGGTAAAAAGTGCAAAACTCCAAACTCTCAGAATTGAATATGAAAATTTAAAGATGCATAGTGATGAGAGTATTGTCAGTTTCTTTTTACGTATTGATGATGTTGTAAATCGTATGAGAAATCTAGGTGAAACAATATCTGACACTACTTTGGTTGAGAAAATTTTACGATCGCTAACGGAAAAATTTGAATCAAAATTTTCTGCCCTTGAAGAAAAACAGGATATTCAAAATCTTTCCATGGTGCAACTTCATGGCATACTGACTGCATATGAAATGAGAAGAGGAGGACCGTCTGAAGTCAAAGAAGTTGTTTTTAGAGCTTCTACAAAAGGGAAAGAAGTGCAAGAAGCAGAAGGATCAGGATATATTTCGGAAGAAGATGAGGCAAATTTTTTAAAGAAAATTCAACTTGGTACAGGACGGTTTAGAGGTAAGCTTCCTTTCAAATGTTTTAATTGTGGAAGAGTTGGTCATTATGCTGCTAAGTGTCCTTACAAAGAAACACCTGCAAAAGGAAAGGAAGTAGCTAGAAATAAGAACCGGTCTAGCACTAGAAGAAGTTACTATACTCATGATGACAGTGATGGAGTATCTGATAGTGAGGAAGAATGTGAAAAAGATCTTAGACTTCTCATGGCATTTGAATCTAAAGAAGAAAAGGATACTTTTGTGGATGCTCTAGAGGACAATGATTTTCTTGAAGAGAACAACCAACTCAAAAGACGCTTAGAAGAAAGAAAAATTCTCTTAGAAGAATATAAAATTATCTTAGAAGAAAGAAAAATAACCATCGAGACTCTAGAAAAGCAGGTTGAAGAAGCAAAGAAACACAATGAGAAATTAGAATGTGAAGTGGTAAGTGTAAGAAAAGAATTTGAGAAAGTAAAGACTCTGAATTTTAGATTTGCTAAAGGATCTGAAACCTTAGATGAGATTATCAAGGTTCAACGTTCTCCTCTTATAAAGACAGATCTTGGATACACTGGAGAGTCCTCTCAAGCTTCAGCACCAAATTATCTAAAAGTAGCTACAACTGGTTTACAAAATTCTGCCACTCGGCCAGGGAATAAAGAATCTTTACAAGTAAAGCATGATCATCCTAATGCAAGGAACACTAACAGGAATATCTTTCAAAAAGGCACCAATCAACAGGTAAATTCAAATAGAAGATTTCATGATCGCAGAAATTTCTTCTTCAATGGACAATGTTTCTCATGTCACAATTTTGGTCATAAAGTTGCTCAATGTGTTGCATATAAAACCATCATGACAAGAGAAGCAAGAAAGAAAAGGATTGATGTTGAAACAAAGAAGAATACCTATAACAACTTTTCTCCTCTTCTAAATGAAGTTGAATGTGCCTATTGCAATAACTTTGGCCATGAAGATTCTGATTGCAGGAGCAAAGTGCAGCCAAAAGAGCATCTTCCTTCAAAATCCAAAATATGGAAAAAGAAGGAACCACAGGTTGAAAATTGTGGCATAGCGTTATTTGCGGAAGGTGAAGAAAATCAATGGTACATTGATAGCGGATGCTCAAGACACATGACAGGTGATAAACACAAACTTCGTGCATATAGTGCTCTAGAAAAGGAAAATAAAGTTACTTTTGGAAATGATACTCCTGCTGTAATTAAAGGAAAAGGGTCTGTGTTTCTAAAAGAAAAGGTGAAGGCTAATGATGTCATATATGTGGATGGATTAAGGCATAACCTGTTAAGTGTAAGTCAAATGTGTGATCAAGGAACTGAAGTTGTCTTTAGTTCAAAAGAATGTGTGGTTCGTGATCTTGATATAGGTAAAACAATTATAAAAGGAAAAAGAACTCCAAGCAATCTGTATGTATTGAAGAATTGCAAAGAACAATGTTACTTGAGTAAATATTCAGAAAAATGGCTATGGCATAGAAGGTTGGGGCATCTAAGCTTCTCTCAAATCAACAAATCTAGCAGACTTAATGTTGTTCATGGTCTTCCCAATATTACTCTACCTGAAAGTATCATATGCAAATCCTGTCAATTCGGTAAGCAAACCAGAGTGCAAATTAATGCCAAGGAAGGATCATCAAGTAAGCCTCTTGAACTCATTCATACTAACATATGTCAACCTATGAGGAAAAAGTCACCACGGGGTGAAGAATACTATATCTTATTTATTGATGATTTCTCTAGAATGTGTTGGATTGGATTGATCAAACACAAAGATGAAGCATTTGAAAAATTTCAGATCTTCAAAGCACTGGTGGAAAATGAATTAGATCTAAAGATCAAGTTTCTTAGATCTGATCGAGGAGGAGAATATGCATCAAATGAATTCTTTGAATTTTGTGAACAACATGGCATAAAAAGACAGTTTTCTGTAGCAGGCACTCCACAACAAAATGGCGTAGTAGAAAGAATGAATAGAACGCTTCAACAAATGGCTAGAGCTATGCTTGATGATTCCGGAACACCTGACACTTTCCGGGGAGAAGCAGCTCACACAGCAGCAAATATTCTTAACAAGGCACATGTTCGAGTAAATAGTGATAAAACTCCGTATGAACTATGGTATGGTAATCCTCCTTCTGTGAAGCATTTTAGAGTTTTTGGAAGTAAATTCTTTATTAAAAATAATGATGAAAATCTTGGCAAGTTTGAACCCAGATCAGATGAAGGAATATTTCTTGGTTACTCATCTACAAGCAGAGCATACAAATGTTACAATAAAAGGCTTCAAAAGATTGTTGAATGTATTGATGTTGTTATTGATGAGTTTCCTGCAGCTCCTAAAGAAGAAAAACACACAACAGATGAAGATGATGGTGACTTATGTCCTTCTGCGTCAAATAGAAATGATATAGACAATGGATCCAATGAAGAACCAGAAGATGATTTATCTGGAAAAGCTCCATCCAGATATGTTCAAAAGAATCATCCTGAATCTTAAATTTTGGGAAATAAGGAATGAGGAGTACAAACAAGGAGGACTCTTGTGGGATCTTCTAGCTATCTGGCATTTCTATCCACAATTGAACCACACAATGTCAATCAAGCTAGCAAAGATGAATGTTGGATTCAAGCCATGAATGAAGAGCTTGATCAAATTGAAAAGACTCACACTTGGGAATTGGTACCAAGACCACATAACAAAAATGTCATTGGAACCAAATGGATATTCAAGAACAAGTTAAATGAGAATGGGGATGTTATAAGAAACAAAGCTAGACTGGTTTGCAAAGGGTATACTCAACAAGAAGGTATAGACTTTGAAGAAACTTTTGCTCCTATAGCTAGAATTGAAGCCATAAGAATGTTTCTTGCTTTTTCAAGTTTTCAACAAATCAAAGTTTATCAAATGGATGTCAAATCCGCATTCCTCAATGGTGATCTAGAAGAAGAAGTTTATATAGAACAACCAGAAGGATTCATTTTTGGACATGATGAAAATCTTGTTTGTAGACTTAAAAAGGCTCTATATGGTCTCAAACAAGCTCCAAGGGCATGTTATTATCGTCTTGACAAATATCTTCATCAACAAGGATTTTCAAAGGGGTCTACTGATAGCAACTTATACACAAAAATTGAAAATAATAAACTATTGATTGTGGTGGTTTATGTTGATAATATCATTTTTGGGAGTAATGAAGAATCTATGAGTCAGAAATTTGCTTCTGTCATGCAGCAAGAATTTTAAATGTCCTTACATGGGGAACTAACATTCTTTCTTGGCTTGAAAGTGCATCAAAATACAGATGGTATATTCCTATCACAAGAAAAATATCTTAAGCAAATTTTGAAGAAGTATGGCATGGAAGAATGCAAACCTGTAAGTACACCAATGATAACCGGATGCAATCTCAGTTCTCATGATGAATCTCCCACGGTGAATCAACCAGAATACAGATCAATGATAGGAAGTCTACTTTATCTCACTGGGACTAGACCGGACATTGTGCATGCAGTTGGGATTGTCGGACGATTCCAAGCTAATCCAAAAGAGTCTCACCTTCAGGTTGTCAAAATAATATTCAAATATCTACAAGGAACTCAAGATTTTGGACTATGGTATCCAAATAATGCTAATCTTACTCTTCATGCTTACACTGATGTAGATTGGGCTGGAAATGTTGATGATCGAAAAAGCACTAGTGGTGGTGCATTCTATATGGGGCCCCGATTAGTATCTTGTTTCAGCAAGAAGCAAAATTCTATTGCTTTATCTATAGAAGAAGCAGAATATGTGGCTACCGCATCTTGTTGCACTCAACTCCTTTAGATGATGCAAACCTTGCAAGATTTCCAAATCAAATGTACACCTCCTATCTCCATTATGTGTGATAATACAAGTGCCATCATTATCTCAAAGAATCCTGTTATGCATTCGAAGACCAAGCACATTCCCATTAAGTATCACTTCCTACGTGAACAAGTGCTTGAAAAAAAGGTGAAGTTGGAGTATGTTCCCTCCAAGGAACAAATTGCTGATATATTTACCAAACCTCTGCCCAGGGAAACGTTCGAATATGTCAGGCAGAAGTTGGGTGTTGTCTCTGCCTCTCAGAAGATCAGATCTGATTAAATTCATAAGATTAAATTGGATACGCGGGTTTCCTGAAAGACAGTCGCGTATATACGCGAGTTTAAACACATAAAGCCACGTATGGTTGGTTGCTGGCAATTTTTGTTTGGGGTCAACATTTTTTAGCACAACTGCAGTGTTGTTTGGTATCTTTGATGCTGTTTGGAGTCACTGGTGGTATTTCAGCTCGTATATTTCTGTTTCATTCTCTGTTTTTGGGTGAAGATGCCTTGATGATTTGTTGCTGAAAGTATTCAGGATGCACAAGAAAAGGGGGAGCTTTTTTCATATAGAAAGGATGCATTGGATGCACAGTTTCAGGGGGAGCAGTAGTCTTGCTGAGTATAATGCATTGTTGGCATTATGATGGTTCTGAAATGTGATCTCTCTTGAGGTCCTTCTGTTATTTGTCATGAAAAGTCATTTTTGTAATTTGATGAAAAGGTCATGTTGAGACCCATGATGTAAAAAATTGTAATATTCAGTCATGTAAGGACTTGTTCAAACGTGTAAACCCACGTGGTTGGGTAGTTGAGTCAAAATGTGTAAACCCACTTGGTTGGGTACTTGAGTCACTTATGTAAATCCACTTGATTGGATCATTTGATGTAAGTATGAGTCCTTGGTGATAGGAAGGTCATAGATTCATGTACTTCATTAAAAAATATGTTTGAACATTCAGCATGAACTTAGGGGGAGCATGATATCTTCAGTGCACATCAGATCTACAGCGCTCTTCTTTCTACATAAGGAGAAAAACCTTGTGTTGGTTTTGATCTGCCCTTTTCCCTTGATGTCAAAGGGGGAGAGTGACATGGTGTTTGAATAGGGGGAGAATATCATTCTACTTAATGTATTTATCTGTTTTGGTGATCAAACACCATCATGGTTGCCATCAAGTCCAAAGGGGGAGATTGTTGGCAATATGATGCTAAATTTTGTCCTTGATGGCAACCCACTTGATGAAGATGATGGCAACCTCTTATTGAAGATGTTCTTGATGCTTTATGAGTTTATTAATGATGTAAATTTGATGTTCTACAAGTAGCTCAGAAGTACCAGAGAAGGAAATATCGGTGAGGGCCAAAGAAATGATGAAAAATGTGTGTTACAAGGCATACGCGGGTTTGTCAAGGATAAAGCGCGTATGCACACGGAAAAGTACGTGCCAAGTCGCGTATGTTCTTTTGGGCTCCAAAATTAGAATACCAAGGGGCATTACCATGGTATTGATCCATTGTATTGAGCGCTGGATTGTCTATTTGATCTCGTCCAGGAAAACCATCGGAAGTAATGTGGTTTTGACTCATGGTATTGAAAAAGGCTAAATCTATATAAGGAGAAGAATTTCATTGTGCAAAGTGTGAGCATGTGTCTGGGCTTTAATGAATACTTCACTCTGAAGTATATCTGCATGTTTGAACTCTGCTCTTTAATTGATAGATCTGATTCTATGATGCATCTATGAACATAATGAAGGTTCAAGATCTCTAGATCTTGAAATGGTGAATCTCGTGGATGATCTGAAAAGAAGTGATGAAGACCTGGTGCAAATCAGTTGAAGAAGTTGAAGAAATCTGGTAAGTTCATAGATCTGGTCTGATCTGCAAAATTTATCTTGTATAGATCTATACGGAGGTTCGTTTCGTGAAAAGCGCGTATGGGTTGTTAGGGTTTTTCTAATAAGTTGCACAAATGTATACGCGGGTTTGCTTCAGTAAAAGCGCGTGTATACGCGGGTCTGTTTAAGGAAAATCACGTATGGTATTTGAGTTGATGGTTGCTCAAAAGATAATTAAGGTTCTGCATATCTGTTCTGAAGTCTAGGCTATTTCTGATATTCTGGTTACAGTGGTTTCACTGTTCTAACTGATGAAATGAAAATGGATGTTTGTTGATAAGTGAAGAATTGTGTTGAAGTTGTTTGATCCAGTGTGAAAATTAATGAAATGTGGTCTGCAGTGGATCTGAGGGTTGAAGCCTTCAGTCTCATAGTAGAAGCTTTCTGTCAGTAGAGGCTTGTGCTAATATCAGGGGGTAGTAGTTCCCATCCAGGTGAGGCTGGTAAACGAGAGCAGGGGGTTGTAGCTCCCTTCCAGGTGAGGCTGGTAAACGAGAGAAGGTTGTAGCCTTCTGCAGGTGGGTGCCTGTGTGCTGTTATAAGTCTGCACCAGTACATGATTGTAAGAAGTTTTTATTTATAATAAATATTGAAGACTGATACGACGGCAGCGGTGGTTTTCTCCCAAGTTGGGTTTCCACCTAAAAATCCTGGTGTTCATGTGTGTTGCCTATGTGTGATGATTATTCTGTTCTTTCTGCACCTGTTTACTGTTTCCTGAAATATCTGATAAATGAATAATTCAATTATCTGAGTTAAGAATTGAATGCATAATTAGATCTCTGTGCATACGCGAGTTCTGTAAAGGATATCCGCGTATATACGCTAGTTGGCTTCTGAAAAATCGTGTATGGGATTTTAGAAAGGAAAAGTAAAAAGTTTTATTGTCTGCATTAAATACTGATTCACCCCCCCTCTCAGTATTTTTTCAACAATTAATAGGTTAACTAAGATGGTAGAAAATATTAATAATTCAAGCAAATTAGCTCAGATAAATGCCAAAACACATGAACAAAAGGCCACCAGATTAAATGAACAGCTGAAGAAACAGTAAGATGTGTTAACCTTGACAGAGCAAATATCATACATCGAAAACTACCTTTGGAACAATGTCATTGAAGCCATCCATGATGTATGGCCTTCAATTCAGATAATTTTTGAACAAAGAGAGTTATTACTAGCAGCATAAGCAGAAATTCAAAATACACAAAGTGAACTGGCTGATAAACCAGAGCAATATTTAAGGCTTATTATTTTCCTTAACAACAAGAATAGATAGGAGTTGGAAGAACTCAATATTAATGAGAGGACTACAACTATCCTAGAAATTAGGAAAGTTACTACAAAGAAGAACCGAATGAAGCAATTGGAAGAAAAATGTCAAAATATGAATACTGCCATAACCAGGTTCATGGTCAAATTCAAAAATTTGAGGCAAAAAGGACCGCCTGATATCATGGTTATTAATGAGAAACTGATGCCTCAGAATGACTATGATAAAAATATAAGATAATCTGCCAAGGAACAAGTAAATAAGCCACAAGGACAAGGCATTCCAATAGGGAAAGTCTTACTGAAAAGCTTTGAAGACTTGTTTTATTTGCAGCATGAGATCAAACATTTGTTTTTCATTAAGCCAGCCTTTGCTAGATATACTAAAGCTGATGAAAACTTCAGGAAATTTAAAAGTATAAAAATTCCTAAAACTGAGGATTAGCAATCCCTCACAAATTTATTTTGAAGGATAAAAAATAGACAATGAAAGGAGAGAAATTTTTTTGTTGATTTTACTGCCAAAACAATCTATTTTACAACAGTAAACAATTTTGACAAATTTAAAGAGTATCCGAAGTGAAAGAGTATCGGTGAATAAAGAGAATCATAGAAAGAGTATCAGACAAGTCAGATCAGATTCCAAAAAATGTCTAAAGCCAGCAAGGAGGACACCAAGGCAGCCAGCTGCATTTTATCCTCAAAGTAGTTTCTATTTTTTTTGGATAGATAGGACAACTTGTTGATTTGTTAATCAACTGTCTCTATTATTATTGTAAAGATATTTTATTTTCCTTAGATAATTCCTAGAATCATTCTAGGATATTTTGTAAAACATTATGTATAAATACTTCATCTTTAGAAGTATTTTTGTGTGGAATAAATTGTTGGAGATTGCTATAGTCATTTTTGTTGGACATTGAAGGCTTTTGTGTTTCGAATTTCAAGTAGCAGACTGGATCAATTCAATTCGCATCATACTTCAAGATTCCTGTGATGAGCTATTTGGAGTGAAGTATTTCCTTACTTGTCACTATTATCTTCCTTAAGTTGCATGCATCCATCTATGTTTGTTCTAAATTTGAATGTATAACTAGGAGTATTACTACAGGATTTGTTAAAAGCAGCATGTTATAACTAGTTATCATTTCTATGTTTTCCTCTAATTTCCAGTGTAGAGAAATCTTAATTTCTCTCTCAGTTGTTTGGCCTCTAATTTCTACTTCCCTTTTCCGGATCAAATGATTCTTAAGTGCCCTTTATCCCGGTCATACCACCTCACAAAAACCATTTTCCAAGGTCTTCAAGGGTTATCTATCTTGCCCTAAATACATTTGACCTTTTGGCCTTGATCCCAGTTCTGTTAGCTTTATTTAGACTCCATAGCCCAATGGAAAAATAGATTTCCCACTATCCATACCTTCAAGTGATTTTTCCCACCAAAACAATCAAAACCAAACCAAATTTGCACATTCATAACTAGCCTAATATTTCCAAATAAAACAAAGATAAATTTTTAAGAGAGAGCCCTCTCTGAACCCTAGGAAGGCTAGATCCTATATTTTGAAGTAAGTTTGTGGTTACCTCTAATGTTCTTTGACTAAAAACCAAAAATCTCACAACTTTAGAAGTACTAGAGTGATAACACATTTTATCGAGATAAGTAAGAAGATATTTATTGACTTTGTACTATTATCAGTGATATTTAGTATGATAATGTTTGCATCAAGAATTAAAAATGAATAGAATATACAAATAACTTAGAAAGGAAATACATTAGCATGCAGTAACAAACATTTAGTAATTCACATTAACATGTGTAGATTTTGATCACAAACCAAGCATGAATGAATATATGTGTTCATATCAAACAAAGCACAAAATTTATTATATGTTGTGTTGTGAATAGAGCATAGTTAAGAATATTCATATATTATTTATGAAAGGTGGGATATTTATCAATGATTATTCTAACATAGGGAAATATTAGTATGGTCATAATGGTAAGAACGAAAGGTAGAATATTTATAGATGATTTTTTTTCCTACTAACTATCATATCTTCCTACAATAAAATCTAAGAAGGCTTAGCATTATGGAAAGCTGGTATTGAGGGTTTACCTCTATATCAAGTTTCAAGCACATGCAATACCACTTGATATGAAAACCACTTTCATGAGATAATTACATAATTTGTTTCCTACATATTCTACAACTACCCCTTGTACAAATTTGAACTAAAAGAATTTCAGCATGGGATTTGGACAAGATTTTTGAATAAAGAATTAATAATGGAAATAGAAACAACATGTATATATTGAATAAATTAAAAGGAAACAATAACACATACTCTGGTTGAAAAAAATGGTGAAATTTTTGGTCGAAAATTCACACTAAGAGTGGGGTGAATTAGTATGAAAAAAATTTCACAATTTCACAATCTTAATTAATCACACATTAATTTAGTAGCAACAATAAAAATTATCTCAATAGTTATCATAATTCATCATCACATAATTAGCATAATTATAAATAAAAAAAACTCGCTCTACTACACAACCAACAACCACAATACTATCAAATAACTTGCAATCATTGTCTTGTCATAACCAAAATGTACCAAAAATATCATATCACTCATGTTGGTTGTCATATTGTTTCATATAGTATACTTCAACTAGAAATTAAAATTGGTCATTCAAAACATTCCTTGGAAACTATTATCTTTATGTATCCAAAATAGTGGCAACATTCTCATAAAACTTCTAAAAACACAAAATAGCTTTCAGTCATAAAATATCAATTAAAACTATGTCAGAATCCTTCGATTAGATTCACTCTATGAATGTAAATCATCCAACTTCTTCCAGATCTCAAATTGGATAAATAAAATTATAAAAAAAAACCATGTATAACTATATAAATTGTTTAATATTCTACAAGTTGTGCATCTCTGGTGCTCTCCAAGTGACTCATTGGATTATGTCATAAAACATTGGAAAGTGTAAACCATGTGATAAAGTAAAACATATTAAAATAAAAAAACTTGACTTGCAGTTGGCCAAGATTCAATCCAGTGACCTCAACAATTCGTCTAAAGTCCACGACAATTTTTCTATGCAGTGTTACTCCATATACCATACTCGAAGCTTATTTTAATGTGATATTGCAATGATGGAATTATTTTGTGCCATGTCATGGTTATTGGTTATATAGTGGTGATCCTCTATTGACTAACCATTCAAACCCTATGGTTATTTAATGTTTTTTTCTTTGTATCCACCAAGATGAGCCAAAACCATGATATATATATATATATTCTCTCCCATCCAAATTCATCAGAAACTAGATCATATTGTTAGACCAAGTTTATGGTTGAAACATTATAATTATGACATTATTCGAATATATCTAATGTTATAGAATTTTCCAAAAAAAAATATTAGTTCTCACATCCAAACCAAATCGAAATCATTCCAATAAAAAAAAATCCTTTTCAAGGGGCCAAAATGATAAGATTGTGCATTTGAATGCCATCATTTTTTTTACCATAATCCATCCATATTTGAACCATAACAATAACATTCCACCACATATATAGAAATTGAACCAAGATAAAAATGTGTTGACACACTTGCACTTTGATCGCAATTGTATTTATAGTATACGGGGGTCCCATGAAATGGAGGATGATCATATAAATATTCTATACATCTAGAGCCAATATATCTAAAATCCATGTGAATTTGATTGTTCATATGCCCATGGGTGAAACCTGAAGCTTGCCACCCCTTCCTTTTAATGATATCATGGACATATGATATGTTCATTAGGTCCATGGTCATTCATTTGTTGATTTTACACCCTCCATGTGGCAATCCCATAGTGGGCCACAAGTCATTCAAATTTGAGCCCACTGGACAGTTGAAAATGTTGAAGATTGTAACTAGGTTCAGTCTTCATAATTTATATCTATTGTAATCGTCAAAAGAATTCAAGGAAAAAAAATATATTATTTATTTTTATTATTAAATGACTTATTAAAGTGTGGGTTTCATGCTTGGTTCATGTTTAGTATAAGGTCCCAATTGTGGACTTCGATGATAGTCATTATATATTTATGTTGACCCTCCTTGGGATTTTGAATCATGTAATTAGGTTTATTTTTTAGTAGAAAGTGGCCTAGTATCCCTCCACATCAAGTCGAGATAAAGGAGATAAATTCAGCCTCAAACGAAGGAACTCGAACCCATCAGAAGGCTATAAATTCAAGGAGGTAAATTCATTTGCTAATCAATTCACTGCAACTCATGACATCAAGGGAAAAAGTGCGGATTTGGAAAAGGAGGAAAAAAACTATGAGTTGGGTTTATCTAAAAGAGAAAGAAAAAATAAAATTTTTGGTGAAGGAATCTCGCTATTTTGTGGTCTCTTGTCTTTGAAGTTTGGAAGTTGTTGTTGCTACAAATCTACGAAGCTGCTAGAAGATTGGTTGTTGTTGCTACTAGGTCAAAGATCTAGAAGGATGACTTGGTGTGGAGGAAAATTTTGTCTCATGTCTAGGGTTAAGAGTCTTAAATAATACTATTGAAATGAAGTTTTATCTTGACTAGGTTTTCCCCTCGAGGGAGGTTTTTCCTTGGCTTCTCACCTACATCTGGTGTCCTTGATCTAGCTGTATTTGTTTTGATACTTTCTTGATTAACTAATAAGAAGAATGATAAGAATAATATAACAATACTAACAATATCACAAGTAAATAATCAAGAACAAGAGAATATATTTTCCTTTCTTATTTTCTAACATGATATCATATCTTTGTTGAAAGGAGAAGGAAAAGGGGAGTCTCAAGGACTTGATCAAGGAAGTTATAAAAGGTTCACTAGAGGAAGGAAGTCTTCACTATCTTCAGGAAATATGTCTAACACAATCAAGGGATATAACAAGCTTTAAGGAGCCAAAAAATATAGGTTTTGGAAGAAGAAGATTGACATCATCCTTTAAAATAACAAGGTCTTAGATCTAGTCAAAGGAAAAATGAAAATACCTATAGAAGAATAAAGTGAAACTGATAAGGTGAAGTAAAAATAACTAGAATTGGTAGCCATGGATTTGATGGTTGAAAGAATAAAGGTAAAACTTTTCCTTTCATATCAAACATTGATCATGCTCAAGAAATGCATGAAGATTTTTCAAAACTATTCACCATCAAGAACATTGGAAAAGTGGCAAGCCTAAAGAATGAACTAATAACTACTAAGATGACAAAGGAGGATATTATCTTCGTGAGGATAGAAAGGATAAGGGATGATCTTCTTTCCATTAATGAAATAGTTCCATATAAAGAACTAGTACTTACACCCTTTTTGGGACTACCATCTTCTTGGAGCTCCTTTGCTTCAACTCTCAACTATTGAAAAGAAACACCCACCTTTGAAGAGCTATGAATAGCAAGAAGCCAAGAAGAGTTAAGGGTATCCATGGTAACCAACATTGAAGAAGTATCAAATGCTTATGTTTCTCATCATAAAGGAATATTCAAGAAGAAAGGGAAAAATAAGAAGGTTGACATGTCCAATATCGAGTGTTATCAGTGTCACAATATGGGACACTATAGGAGTGAATGTCCTGAACACCAGGAGCAGGAAAAGAGATAGATATCATGAAAACATGGCTGAAGAGAATTCATCCCCCAAGAAAGAAAATATTGGATATTACTTAAGGTAATTTCAATACTGAGCCACTTCCATCTTATGTTTCATTTTTATATTTCATGTTGTATAGTTTTAACATCTTCTTGAATATGTATTTATTTTCTTTATAAGTTTTAGGTTTTCCCTAAAGATTGGGAGGGAGCCCAAAAATTATCTTCAATATAAGTATCCCATTCCCTCTCTATTTTCCTTCATGTACTTATTTAAGATTTTGATTATATTAAACACTAATCACTTGTCTACCTTTATTCCTTGTCTAGGAATCAATCTATTGGATGTTCAAGAATCATGGAGGAGGATTCAAGGATCAAATAAGCAGATCTCACAAGTCAAAAGGTTTTTCAAATAATAAAATTTGTGAATTGAAATGCATAGTATTTCAACACTTTTAAATACAAAAATAATTCTTTTCATATGCTACAATGTGCCCAATGGGGTCATCTTCATATGAAAATGAATCTATTTACTTATTGACCCTAGGAAAAACCCTAGAAGCACTGAATGGGTGCTTTCACTCTAAATAAAATGATCTTGAGCATAAAACCCATGCGAAAAAAAATAACAATAATAATTTTCTTTAATTTACAATATAAAAGAATCAAATGTACATTCCATATCTTATGAAAACCGAACCTAGTTACACATTTCAACACTCCCTCTTAAGTAGGGAGGTATTCATAATGGCACATGGACATTCTCAAACTGAAGAGATCTCATAAGAAGAGTCAAATTGGCAATCCATCTCATAAGCTATCATTTCAACATATCTCATTGCATCATACCAGCCAACATTGTCACATAGGAAGGCCTTGAACAACTCTATCTCTCCTCAATATCAAAGAACAATGTTGGTGAGACCAATGACTGATATACACCATCATCATTGTCTCTCAAGGCACATACCCCACCTAGGGGTTCATAGTGTACATAATTTTAGGTCAATTCCTATCTTGGAATAACACATTCTCAAGGACTTTCCTCTTCAACTACTCTTACCTCTTGGATTCCCTACCTCATCCTCAAAGAGTATAGAAAAACAGATGCTTACCCAATCCTCCATTCTTTCTTCACAAAGTGAAGACAAGAATGATGTGTCTATCTCTGCCTGTCAACTAGGGAGGATATATCAACCAATCCAAGTGTGTCTCTTAAATACACAAGTTTCTTATTAGGAAGAGATTTTGTTGAAATGTCAGCTTCCTGCTCATCGATGAATATATATTGTAGCTGCAACACTCCATCTTACACCAACTTTCATATGTAATGATACATGTTATATATGTGCTTTGTATTTCCATGGAACATTGGGTCTTCAAATAACCTTATGCAGTTGGTGATGTCACAATGTATCAATGTATGGTCCATCGATCCTTCAAACAAGTCAGAAAACAACTTCCTCAACCAGACAACTTATCTGCTTACTTTACAGGCTGCAATGTATTCAACCTCAATGCTACTCAAAGAAATAAATTTTTTCTTTCTACTCATTTAGGATATCATGGAGCATCCCAAACTAAAACATCCTTCATTAGTGATTCTCCCATCCATCTCACTACCTCCCCAATTAGAATATGTATATCCAATCAAGTGGACATCATTATTTCTATCATACTTCAAGCAATAGTGGATTTTTCCTTAGAGATATCTCAGTATATGCTTGGCTGCTATCCAATGGTCATGCTTGGGCTCTGCTGGGAATATTCACTGCAAAACAAATGTTTGGTCAAGTATTTACTAAATACATTAGAGAGCCAACCAATTTTTTATACCTTGTCAAATCCACAAGGCTTGAATCGAAATTTCTTAGCCTCATTAGGGTTGTCATAGGTTTGAAATCCATAATTTCAAACATTATCAACATCTTAATCACATATTTTCCTTGACCTAGGTATATGTCATCAGGTCCTTTCCAAAATTCTAACCCCAAATAATAGTGCATCAACCATAGATCCTTCATATCGAATTCTACTGCCAAACTATTTTTTACTCTTGAATACGACCTTCCACACCTATGATGAGAATATCATCCACATATAAAAGAATTATTATGAGCTCATCCTTCACGACCTTGATATAGAGATTCAGATTATCAGAACTCTTCAAGAAGCCCAATATTTTTAGATATGTGTCCATCCTTTCATACCAAGCCGTTGGTGCTTGGGTAATGACATAAAGTTCCTTCTTTGACCTGCAAAGATGAGTCTCTATATCATTCACTTAAAATCCCCATGGTTTTTCTATATATACTTCTTCATCGATAGTACCATTCAAGAATGTTTTCTTTACATCGATTTGATGGAATTTCCATCCCATCGATGCTTCTAAAGAGACAAATGATCGTATGGTTGTATACCTTAATATAGATGCAAATGTATCTTCATAATTGATGCATTCTTGTTGGGAGAAACCCCCAGCCACAAATATTTCCTTATATTTATAAATACTTCCATATGCTACATGTTTAGTCTTGTAGAGCAACTTTGAAGTTACCATATATTTGTCTTCAGGCCTAGGAATGATTTCCCAAACTCCATTCTTCATTATTGATTGATATTCTTCATTCATAACATCTTTCCATTCTTGATGTTTGACAACATATTCAAAGGTGTATGGTTTTGCTTCGATTAAATTTTTCATATAGGTTGCATACCCTAAATATCTTTTGGGCTTCTTACTTTCCCTAAACATACCTTTGGCTTCTCCATGTCCTTCCGTATCTAGAAGAGTAGAATTCAACCAATTAGGTCTCTTCCTACTTTCGCAGATGATAACTTGTTGCACAGGTTCATTGATACCTTCTTCTTCATGATTTGAATCCTCTTCCTCCCTAGTTCATTCTTAAAATACTAAAAGTTCTTCATCATCAAATTCAATCGCGAGGTCCTTTGATTTATTGAATGCAATAATTTCTTCAAATATCACATCTCAACTTTATTCTATTTGGTTCCCTTCCTTTATATAGATCCTATATGCCTTTGAAGTGTTACTATAGCCAAAAAATATTCCCTACATTCTTGTAGGATCCAACTTATTTCTCTTATCTTTTAGAATGTTTATATAGACAGGATAGCCAATTATTCGAATATGGTATATGCTTGGTTATTCCCAGTGAATGCTTCCTTAGGAATCATGTTGTCTAGTGATTTGTGAGGACTTCAATTTTGAATATACACAACAATTTTTGTTTCTTCACCCCATAGAAATTTAGGAAAGTCTTGATCATGTAACACAACCCTAACATTTTCCTCATTTTATTGATTCTTTTGTTCAACAACTCCATTTTTCTCTAGATTATATGAGACTATCAACTCCCTCTTAATATTAGCCTCCTTACAAAAATCTATGAGTTCCTTTGATGTGTACTCTCTTCCATTGTCATATATTAGTACCTCTATCCTCCATCAGTGGAATTTTGAGGTCTAAAATGGGCCTCCTAAGGAAATTATAAAATAATAGTGGAAATAATAAAATAATGTTAGTTTACATCATCAAATTTTAGATAGAAAAAAAAAAATTCTACTCATAATTTAAACTTATCTCCTTATGGGTTTACTCAAATTTCGAGCAGGAACACTCTTTGGATGCATAATTTGATTCCTCATCTAGGGAGTACCCATGTTACATACTTTCAATGGACCATGCTATGCAAAAAAATTAGAAATACATGAAAATTGTTATTTCAATCACGCTTTTTCATGTATTTCTCATTTTTGGTGTAGCAGGGTCCATCCTACGAGTACTCCCACTTAAAATTTGAGTAAAACATTTGAGAGATATGTTGAAAATACAAGTTGAAAAATTATTTTTATTATTTTATCATTTTTTTAACCTTTTTTACTTTTTTACCCCAAAAATGGTGTCTCATCCCCCATGATTGACATCATCATCCTGAATCCTATTTCTTCATATATAGTTTATTTTGGTTGTACATTTTTCTTCGGAAGCCCATTTTAGACCTCAAAAGTTCTCTAATGCCTTTTTGTAAGATTCTCTACTTCAGGTTTGAATTCTTGAAATTTGTTGAATGCTTCGTCCTTGGACTTCAACAAATAGATCCAAGTTTTCCTTGAGTGATCATCAATGAGTGTTACATAATATAGATGACCTCCAAGATACTTTGTAGACATATGACCACAAACATCAGAGTGAATGAGATACAAGATTTAATTTTACCTTTAAGGACTCCTTCCAAATGGTTTCTTAACATTTTTACCTAATGCACATCCCTTGCAAACTCCTTCATGATCCTCCTTAAGTTCAGGGATGTTATTCACTAGTGAATTTAGAGTTAGTGAGATTTTGTAGTGAATTTTTCTAAACCTTCTATGCCAAAGTTCACATGGACATAATTTAATGTGAACCAAAGCTTGAGAGAGAGGTGTCAACAACTTCTAGAGTCTTCCTTCATGAATTTCAATGATTTTTGCATTGACAATGCTAGATCATTTTTCCCATACCACAACCTTTCCATATATAAAATCATCTATATCTCCCTTATCTTCTAGTCATGAAATAGAAATTAAGTGCTTTTGCAAAACTGGTATGAACACAATGTAAATGAGATGAATGTTTTCTCCATTCTTCAACTCCAAGGAAGTTGATCCAATTCCTCTTATAAGATAACTCTTATTTTCACCAAGTTCAACAGAGTAGGAAGATTTTCCTCTTGATAAGGTCTTTAATTATTTGTGCTCACCTGTCATATGTCTTGATTCTCCATTTTCTATTAGCCAAATATTTTCACCTTCAAACTTACCTGTAAGTGCCAATAATAACCCTTTGTCCTTTGTAGAAGTCTTGGACATGCTATCAATGATGGATAATAGGATATTACATAATGCCTTGATACCTTTCATGAGATGACTTGCCACCATAGAATACTATCTCAATTATTTCTTTAAGGATGTAGTGATCTTCATTGTTCCCTTAGCCAACCTGTGCTCTGATACCATGTTAAGAAATCTATAGGGTTGCAATTAGGATGATTTCTCTTAAACTTGATAACAACTTGTGATATATTTTTACTTTTCTTAATTATTATCTTCTTCTCTTATTATTATGTTGTTATTATCATAAAAAAAATACCAAAACAAGAAGATCATTAATACACAAGAACACATGATGTAGACTGCAAGCCAGTGTCAAAACCTCTCCACTTGAGAAGGAAAACCCACAAATCCCTTCTCTACTTATAGATTCTTCAAATGAAGAATTCCAAGTCCTCTAGACCAAGACCAATACCCTTCTAAGACCAAGCTAAACCTCCTTCATGATTTGATCCTTATATCCAAGTCAAACCTAGTCAAATCTCTTCCAGTTGCACAAATTCGACCCCTAGCTATAGAATTTCGGCCTCCACTGCAGGTTTGAAATTTTTGGCCCCTACAACAACTACTGCTTTCACATGTGTGAGCAACTCTAGGGCTTCCAAAGCATCCTTGACCTTCACTTGGGTTGCTTCTCCTTATAGAGCTTCTAGGTGACCTAATAGTGCTTTCTTCGACCTTGCAACATCAAAACCCTAGACTTCCTTCTTCGAACGAGATAGAGAGAGAGAGAGAACCCAAACTTTCATCCTTTTTCTTTTTTCCTTCTTTGCTAGCCTTCTTCTGCTTCTTTGCTTAGATGATGAGAAGTGTGTGAGTATCCATAGGAGGTCGAGTTCCCTCCTATATATAGGCTTCCAAGGAGGACGACATTCCCTAATGAGGCTGAATTCTTAGCTTCTAGGCCAACTTAGTCTTGGATGGTATTTTGACCCTTTTAAATACAAAAATTATTCTTTTGACATAGTACAATATGCCTAATGGGGTATTCTTCATATGGAAATGACTCTATTAACTTCTCGCCCCTAGAAGAAACCCTAGAAGCACTCAATGGTTGCTTCACCTCTAAATAAAATGACCTTGAGCATGAAACTCGTGCTACAAAAATAACAATAATAATTTTCATTTATTTTACAATATACAAGAATCAAAAATTTGCATTTCATATCTTATGAAGACCGAACCTAGTTACACATTTCAACAAATAAGAGCTTGATGCATGGGGCAGAGTCCGTGCAAGAAACAATGTTATTAACCTAAGATTTTACACTTTGAGGGAAGCTACCGTGAATTTTAAACTGGTCCAAATAAGATTTCAGTAATACTCCAAATGAAGAAAAATTTTAAGAAATAGCCCGACCTAAATTATTTGGCACTTCAAAAAAACTTACAGAACCTCTTGGCATCTTTTGAAGCTTTTCTGAAGCCTTTGAAACCAAGTAGTGTATACCTAACATAAAGCGCTTATATGCTCAAATTTGAGAGGTCGTATCAACCAAATTTTGATCATTTGAAATGCGAAAAAAAAATGGAAAAATGTTTCTTTGAATGTAGAGGATTTAGATTTTGTGCATTGAATCCACAATTTCCACTACTATGAATGAATATGAATGGTTTCAGAGCTTTCCTTTTAATATCCCCTAAACCTGGAAGAACCAAAGAGACAAAAAATGGAAATCGACTAAATACCAAAAGCAAGCATAGTGCAGATCATGGCATTAAATAAAAGTGTTGTGCAAAATCCTAAGGATTCCGATGTATGTAGGGCCTATAAGGTCCCGAAGGGTTTGACATAGCTATGATACCAAAATTGAGTGCTCTTAGTTTTACAGTTAACTAGACAATTATCAAAAACTAATGCCCATATTCTACAATTAACTAGACAGATTCTATAATTAACCAGACAACTAATTTTATCCTAATTTTATCCATTTCATTGTAAATACTTGGAAATTTTGTTTGAATTTGATTCCATCTGTTGTTGCTCCCAATATAATTCTACTACCAAATTGACCTTTTCCTCCCAACCTATTTTGGATCAACCTATCTGGTTCCTAGATCTATAAGACTTCGAAATTCAGGTCTTCTGGCCCCCTTTCCCAAAGCTCCAAGAACAATTGCTCAAACTTTCTCTTTGTCTATGCCTCTTCGTATTTCCTCCTTTTTCTTCACTTCACTAGAAATACCAACAAAAACTCCCCCTCCTATGCCCTACTCATCCTCCTTATATTCCCCCAAAAACATCCATCATCTCTCGTAGAATCATAACCTCGCACCTGATTTGGTTGCTTGCCATTACACCTCGTCCCCCTCTATTAGAAATATAAGGGCATGTTTTTATTATGCAAACAGTGGGAGGCCAGGTTATTTCTGTACATTATTCTTATTTACACTGCACACCTGGCTAGAATTTTTTGCCTTGGTTCCTTGGTTTCACTTTGATATAATTTAATATATGTTGCTTATCATTATATTTGTTGGTCTTATAGTATTTACGACATGTTCTATAGTGCATGTTACCATATGAGGTAAATATACACTTTTTGTACCACTATACATTTATATTCATGTCAAGGTTAGATATATATTAAATATAAATTATATGTTATAACCAAACACTTTTACATATATAAATTAATGTATAAGTTCTATGCATTTGTGTACATTTTAAATTTTGGGTTTTAATTGTTGAAATGTTTATGTTTTTGAACATATATATCTAGTTCCTTTGTAGTATATATTTATACTATATATATTTTTAATTAATGTAAAATATATATAATTTCTTTCTATTTGATATATAATTTCCTTTTCTTTTGTATAATTTGTTGTATTTACTTTGTACTTCAATAATTGATTCATTACCCTCTGACTTGGACACATTTATTTTTTAATTATTTAGTATGTATATCAGTGTTTCGCATGTGATTCTTTAATATGTAGCTATCATATGCATGTCTCGCCCCTTATTAAATTAAGGAGTGGAAAGGTGGTTGCTATCTCTCCCATCGATCTCGTATCTCCCCACTCCCAATAGCAGTCCACAATTTTCCATTTCATCAGTTGCCCTATTTAGGTGACGTAGAACATGAGAAAAGGAATATTGCTCAAATTTTTTCAGTTGGTATTTGATTGGTGGAGGAATTGTTGTCGAAATAATGTACATTTGAGAGGATTCTTATAAAAAATAAGGAATCCCAAACAATTTTTATTCTCTTTATTCAGAGAGTGAGTGAGGTTAATATCCATTTCTATGTTACTAATTATTTCTATGTCTTGCTCTACTTAATCCTAAAAGGATTCTTGTTTGGGATGATTCATCACTTGATGAATCTACCCACCTTACACACCTATGATTTCTTATGTAAATATAACCTTAAGGAGGTTCTCTATAAAACCATAACTTAATGGTATATTGATAATGTGTGAAACCTTAAACCTATTTAGGGATATTTATGAAGAAATTGCTATTTTGATTGATATATTGATAATGTTGTGTTTGGGATTTTGATATGACCGTAGAGTCTCTATACTTGGAGTTGAAATGATTTTGATTGAAATATCGAACCTTCAAAGTTTGATATAATGATTTTTTTCTTTGGAAATGAACTGAAACACTAGGTTTTGGTTTTGTTTATAGATAAAATCCTTATTATGTAAAGTCCTAGGAGTGGAACCCTATGTATGTGTTCTCTTCATTGAATCCCTAGCCTAGACTAGGACTACATTTGTCTATATGTATTAATGTTGACTAACATATGATGTTTTTATAATTAAGATCTCATATATATGTGTGTTGACCCATTTTATAATGGTCCTAAGGATCTAGGCTTTGGAAACCAACCTTAGTCAAATTTTGAAAAGATATAGGATGAAGATTGAAAGGCCTAAGGTCTATAAATAAATCCTATTAATGATTAAATTTTCTAGTAGGTATGTTTATTTGAATCTATATAATGTGTTCTGAGAATTTATAGATGGAAAATCTAGGGTTTACATCAAACCTTGGTGTAAGTTACTCATGATGTGTTTGTTGAATTCTAGAAGCTCTTCATGATATATTTTGATAATAGATTTGAAATATAGGGTATGCGTCTAACCCTAGTGAAATATAGTCATGAAAATGTATGAGTTGTGGTTAACACTAATTAACTCTTTTGTATGAAATTTAGGATTTGTATGAATTCCTAATGGAAAGTCTAACATGTGAATTTTTAGATATATGGTAGATATATACTAGGCTATATTGAATGTTGTAGCAAGGTATATTATACCTTTGAAAGAAACATAGAAACCCTAGATATAATGAAAGACATTGTAGTTGAGGGTGTATGAAAAAATTCCATAGTAGATATGTTGAAGAGTATATGTCTCTTTTTTGGGTATCTGATATGTATAAAGATTCCATGACTCTGATATGGCTAAATTTATGCTTTTGTATTTTTTTGTACTTGTTGTTTAAATATGTGCAATTACATCATGAATATGAGAAGATAATAAGTATGATTAAAATAATGGAAGTCGTGAAATATTCTCCAACACCTAAAGAAGAATAAAATATCCCTACATTAAGAGGGAGTCTGGAAAAAATAAATATCTCTACATTAAGAGGGAGTCTAGATAAAATATCACTCCCTAGTTAAGAGGTAGGGCATAAAAAGTTTCCTGGTTGGAGAATATGTTATGAAAATATATGTTTCCACATGTAAATTACAAAGAGTAATATTCTACTTAAAAGATTCTATTGAGAGTAATAATAGAATTAGTTGGAGGGAAACATCGAAACCTTGAAGTTTGTTTTGATTATGAATTTGAAATTATTGATGATTGGGGTTTGTGTTTGCATAGGTGAATATCTCGAAGAACTTGATAGCATGATGGTTACTAATCAGTTTGATTAGGAGAGATCATTTTTCCTTGATTTGTTAAATCAAGGTGTATTGAGGATTTCTGAGTGAAGCATTTCCTAAGGCTTTGTGAGTGAAGCACTGCCTAGAATGTTTCTTGATCCGTTGTGTTGTGGCTTTTTGAGTGAAGCATTTCCTAAAAAGGCATTGAGGCTGAGACCATATGTTGATGTCTAGTAGGGAGGGTGGCATCGGGTGGATGTGCACGTAGTTCCCTGGGTTGGTTGTTAGTAAGTAAGCCCGATGGTACCTATAGAGGATGAAACCTTTAGTCCAACTTAGTCCCAAATGGATAGATTTCCTTGGTTAGGAATCTAGTCCATGGCATTGTGGTACTTAAAGATATGAGTGACCAAATGGATAGGTTCCCTAGTCAGGAATCTAGTCCATGGAATTACGATGCCTAAATTTTCTTCATAGTTTCTTATATTTTGAGATATTCACATTGTATATTTTTAATACCTCCCTAGTTAAGAGGGAGTGTTGAATATTGTAACTAGATTTGATCTTCATAATCTATATTTATTGTACTCATCAAAAGACCTAAAGAAAAAATATATATATTATTTATTTTTATTATAAATGACATATTAAAGCATGGGTTTCATGCTTGGGTCATGTTTAGTATAAGGTCCCAATTGTGAACTTATAGGTTAGTTATTAAATATTTATATTGATCCTCATTGGGCTTTTGAATCATGTAACTACGTTTATTTTTTAATCAAAAGTGATCAGTATCCCTCCACATCAAGTTGCCCTAAAGGAGATCAATTAGACCTCTAAGGAAGTAATTCAAACCGTTCACAAGGCTATAAATGCAAGGAGGTCGAATTCATTTGCTAACCAATTCATTGCAACTCACGACATCAAGGGAAAAAAGTGTGAAATTGGAAAAGGAAGAAAAAGAAGTGTGAGTTGGGTCTTATATGAAAGAGAAAGAAAAAATATAAATTTCGGTGAAGGAATCTCTCTGTTTAGTGGTATCTCTTGGGAGATCAAAATATTTGAATTTTGGAAGTTGTTGCTGCTACAAATCTACAAAGTTGCTAGAATATTGGTTTTTTCTTCTACTAGGTCAAAGATATGGAAGGGTAACTTGGTGTCGAGGGAAATTTTTTCTCATGTATAGGGTTAAGAGTCTCAAAGAATACTATTGAAAATAAGAATTATCTTGACTAGGTTTTCCCCTTGAGGATTGTTTTTTCCTGACTATTGTCATACATCTAGTGTCCTTGATCTATTTGTATTTTCTTTGATATTTTATTGCTTAACTAATAAGAAGAAATATAATAAGAGCATCACAATAATTAAGAGGATCACAAGTAAATAATCAAGAACAAGAGAATTTTTCTTCCTTTCTTATTCTCTAACAGAAAATGCCATTTTTTCCTACCACATGGAAGACCCTATTGGTGCCATGTTAGCATGATGATGTCATATTATGTTGACTATGTTGATAAGTCGTGTGTCAACTACTCAAAGTTTCATTTCACCATGTAACAAAACTATGTCATGTCTTGTTATTTCATTGGTCCAATAGTGATGGTTAAATTTCATAAAGTTGTCTCCTCATCTAACCATAATTCAGTTGGGAGTGTCATTGATTGAACCAAGACCTACATGCCCTTTAATGAAATTGGAAAGTGTGAAAATCCACACAATCATGGTTGTTGATCATTTTTCTTAATGGTAGATCTACTTCAAACTTGCACATTATTTAACCCTTTAATAATTTGGGTTGGCCCTCTACTTTAGCCTTTCAAATTTTTCACAACTAATACTAGTTTTCATTTGGCCATAACTTCTCATATGAGAGGATTTTTTCTAATAAGAATATACCATTAGAAAGGTATTGATGAGAGCTATGCAACCATTTTATTTGTAAAATATTTTCAGCATCTCAACTTCTTTAAAAAATTAAATAACTTGAATCTCCCATATCATCATGTAATGAGACCTTTGATTATATCAAGTTGTCATAGCACTTCACAAAATTTTCTATTAATTCTTTGAACATTAAGGATGGTCATGCTATTTTCGTCTCGTACATCCCCATTGACATCAATGAAAACACTATGTTCAACAATATCTGATCCAGATGTATATCTAATCTAAAAGGATGTGGAATATTTGAATCCTCTAGAGTCAATAACCTTTCCCAAGGCCAAACACATTATTTGTTGGAAATCAATTGATGAATAGAAACCCCAATGAATGAAATAATGAGAACTTGTGGACCGTTTTTTCTATACACAGAAAATGGAAAAGCATTATTTTTAGAATCGTGTGCACACTAGTTTGAAATGTGCATTTTTAGGCCTCATCAAAAACTCGATGCAGATATTCAACAATAGTCAAACCTAAATAAATAGGAATGCACTCATGTTTTTTGGAACACAAGTACATTCCTAACAGATTTACCTTCATGTGTTCTTGTTGCATCATAATTGAATAGCATCTCAGTATGTGCACCCTCAAGCCAAAAATTAAAAAATTCTTACAAGGAAGCCATATGATTTATTTAATATCATATATTATCATAAATTAATTTTCAACTTAGAATAGAACGAAAAATATTCAAAAATTATGCTATTTGAAATTTTTGAAGGTTGTAATTTAGAATTAAAACAACATTTATTATGAAAAAGGGGTCATTATATTCATAATTGCATTAATAAAAGGAAACATATTGTGAATCCATCACCTATGTGGTAATCATACTTACAACATTGATAATGAAAATCTCTATGTAACTAAAATCATTTCTTCAACTCTGCATCTATAAAATGGAATCCAAAATGTGATGTTCACCTATCTATCAAGATGAAATGGAAAATAATTAGAGATGAATCACAAGGTTAAATTTTTCATAATTATAAATTATATGCATAATGTTAATTAATAATTAAATGTCTCCATCTATGGGGTGGTAGAGAAGACGATGATAGGGTGTTTTTTTAAGGCACTTCGTGGTGTAAAGGTCAACGGTTTGAAACTCCATGGGAAAAACTCCATCCATGCTAAGGGATTTTATGGTCCAAGTCAAGTGTGATCCCAAAGTGATTTTTATGGATTAGATGTTGAAGAATGTAACTAGATTCGGTCTTCATTAATGTAATTGATTCATCATGTAATGTAATTATCAAAAGAATGAATGAAATATTTTTTATTATTATTAAATTGACTTGTTATAGCATGGGGTTTCATGCTTGGGTCAATTATAGGTCAATACTCCATTGTAGGCTTTAGTTAGTTTTCAAATTAATTTATTATTTGGTCAAAGACTCCTCCATCAAGTCAGCCTCAAATAAATTGTATTCAAGTCATATTTCTTCAATATACTCAATTCGGCCTAAAATAGAGACATGCCTCTTCAAGAACACATGTCAGCTCATTTCTATGGATGAACAACTATATATATAAGTGTGAGGAATTTGTATAAATCGCAGAAGTATAAATTTGGATCATATTTGAAATAAGTTTGGACATTATAGTGGAGATATTTTTGGTACAATTATAGTGATCAAGGTCTGGTATCATCACAGTAAAATAATTCTCTATGTTTCGTTGTCACAACATTTAAGTAAAACCACAGTCTCAGTGTTATCTCTATTTCAGTACCACCACAGAAAGGAAGCTCGATTAAGTTTAGTGTTAAGGGTCTTAGAGCTAAGTTTTTTAAGGATCTCAGTCAAAGCTGTTGGAAATATGATGCAGGATGTTGTCCTTGATGGCAACCCTCTGAATGAAGATGAAGACATGGGACTGATGACATGTGTTGTCCTTGATGGAAAACCATCTGATGAAGTTATTCTTGACTTGATGGACTTAGTAAATGATGTAAATCTGATATGATATAATGTTTGTTGACATTATGATGCTGAATGTTGTCCTTGAAAGGCAACCCACCTGATGAAGATGATGAAAACTTAATGAAGTTGTGCTTGAGAGAATATGTTCTTGATGAAGGAAATATGATGTATCTACAGTGAGTACAGAAGACAATGAAGAAAAGAATTCAGAATGTACTCAAAGTATGATGAAAAAGAGTATGTCTCTTGGTATACGCGGATTGGCCCAGGGGAAATCGCGTATGCACGCGGAAAGGAACGTGCCAAGTCGCGTATGGGCTAAAGCGCTCAAAAAGTGCAAAACCAAGGGTAGCCACCATGGTATTGACCCATTGTATTGGGTGATGATCCGCCTAATTAACCCCGTCCAGGTATTTTTGGGCTCATGGTATTTTTTTGGCCCATGGTATTGAAAAAGGGGCTCATGGTATTGAAAAGGATAAACCTATATAAGGAGAAGAAATTCATTGTGCAAATGAGGTGTGTGTGGTGCAAGATGTCTGAGCTTGAATGAATACTTCTCTCTGAAGTATATCTGAATGGAAAGGGTTACACTTGAATGATAAATCTGAATGTATGATGCACCAATGATGAAGAAGGGGATCTAGATCTGAATTTCTCTTGTATTTGCTAGATCTGTTTATGGAAGGCTTAGATCTGTGATGAGGCGAGCATCTAGGCGAACCTGCATGCAGAAGCAAAGGGTTGAATGGTGAATGTCCTGATCGATAGTATGCTTTCACTGCAACGACAGTTGAGAGAGATACATGCGCCTGCCCGCGGGGTGGAGAGACGCGTATATACGCGTGGCCCGAAGTAAAAACGCGTATGCGCAATAAAATATACACTGAGGTATACGCTGGTTTGTGTGGACGGAAGCGCGTATATACTCGACATCAGTAAAGGGAAAGCGCGTACGCAAACTAGGGTTTGCTGAAGCAAGGAGTATGAAATATCTGATACGTTCTGCTGTTGTTTCGCCTATACGATGTGTTGATAAGTATCTGTTGGTGATATGTACGTTGCAAAGACGTAAGGAAAGGAGGTAAAAAGTGAAAATTCGGTGAACGTGGTCCGAGGTGAGTAGGGGTTGTGCCTTCGGTCGGGGGTTACTGACTCCCTTCCGGGGAGAGAGGTGATAAACGAGATCGGTACGTGGCTCCCTTCCGGAGAAGACGGTAAACGAGTCGGGGGTCGTAGCTCCCCTTCCGGAAGGTGGCAGTGGCAATGGCGGTGGGTGCACACGTCAACAGATCATCTGTGTGACATACATATAGGTATAGAATGTTTTCTCTATAATGTAAAATGGAAAATTTGGCATTGCGGCGGTGGTTTCTCAGAGCTTGGGTTTCACAAAGATAAGTGTTCATGTGTGATGCTTTGTGTGATGATTTATTCTGTTCTTACTGCACATGTTTACTGCTTATTGAATATTTGATGAATAAATGAAGGAATGATTTAAGTGAAGAATTAATGACATAAATAGATATATGTGTATACGCGAGTTTCGTAAAGGGTATCCGCGTATATACGCAAGTCTGGTTCAGGAAAGTAGCGTATGCATTTTAGAAGCAGGAAAAAGTGAAAGTTTTGAATATACAGTAAATAATGATTCACCCCCCCCCCCCTCTCAGTATTTTTCCCAACAAAAGCCTTGGTGCTACAGTCAAAGGTCTTGGTTCTACCACAGTGTCACAATGAAAACATTGTCTTGTTGCTATAAAAAGAGCTCGGTGCTACCACAGTAAAGGTCTATTACCGTATCGGTTCAATCACACTGAAGGTTTCAGTGTCACCACAGAGATGATATCTCGATTTCATGACAATGATGACATTTGTTTGGAATCACAATAAGGAAATATTGGTGCCATGACAGTGATAAGGATTATGTCTTGGTGAAAACATAGTGACAAGAATTCAATACTCATGCACTGACATGGATCTTGATATGAAAACACAGTGAAAGGAATATCAAACAAGGATGACTTAATGGAGGAAGACTCTATTATAGGGTCTTGGTCATCCCATCTTGAATCTACTGAAGGAATAATTTTGACTGGGTTTTCCCCAAAGCATGGGGTTTTCCCCTGGTAGTGTGCCTACATTTTTTGTCCTCTTCTATTTGTTTCTTGACATTAGTCTTGATTATAAAAAAAGATAAATTTAAAGAACACATAATAGTAACGAAAACATCACAAGATAATTTCATAATAAGAGAAATCATTTAACTGCCACCTTTTAGATTTCTCAACATGGTATCAAAGCTGTGGTCATCATCAAAGGAATTTTGAAGATCACCTATTCATCTTTGAAATATTCTTAGGGAAAGGTTCCAAAGATCAAGTCAATTAGATAAATATCCCAAGGACATCTATGGGCTAATGGAATTAAGGAATTAAGAGGCATCCTGAAAGGCTGGTTCAATATTTACACATTGAAGAAGAAAAAAGGATCTAGGTAACACAAATTTAGTATACCACATTGAACTAGTTTGGATTAAACTCAAAATGACGAAATCATGACATCACCGTAACCTCGCTATATATTACAAAAAAATACTTATAGAACTGAGGTCTCAGTATTGATCATCTTTTTTTTGGGCTATCATCTCATTATTGAGGTATTGAAGGCATGATTATATTGAAGTCATGATCATCATTGTCTACTCTATCTTCACAACACCATTCTATAGTGCCATTAATAAATAACTATGCCAATTCTTCTACAACAATGAATATTGGGATGATACTATAATTTTATGGACATTATTACTATGTCACCCATACATAACCAAGGTATGAATATTTTTAATGAGTTGCGTCATCACATATAGTATCTAAAGTATGTCCTATACAAATTTTATACGAACTAAAGCATAAGGAACCGACTTGAAGGAAGCACCCTTTGAGGATCTTATTACAAGGAACCAAGTAAGTATTGTTAATACAACAAGTCTAAAGAGTTATAAATAAAAATCAAAGGTATGTAAATACAAGGTAAGTAGAATCATAAAATTTTAAGATTTTCAAATATATCTAGCTTCAAATGGATCGTAACTAGTCAAGATAAAATTGTGATCCTTGGACCTTAGATAACATACATGTTAGAACCTTAATCGTTGTCCTCTAGGTTTTACAAGCAATCTAAGATGTTAAGAAAATATCTTGTTGTCAATTAATAAGTTGACCTTCAATATCATAGGATTCCATCCTCCATGATTACATAGGAGATATGTCTTAAGAAATTAAATTATGTTCTTGGTATCACATGTTTTCCTTTAAAGTATGCATTACAAGTATAGAATACCATGGTTTACACTTCAAGGAATTCCTACAAGGTTTGATAAGAAACATCTCTAGGTATGTCTTATACCATACATCTTATAAAATCATCTTCATATTATTTTCAAATTTATGTTACTAACATCATTATGTCTAACTCTCTTGAATCATGAAGATTCTTGTTTGGGTGATTCATCATCTGATAAATCTACCTTCCTCATATCTTTGATTTTTTATATAAAGCACCCTAGAAAGGTTTTCTGGAAAACCCTAACCTAAGGGTATGTTGACTATGAATGTAACCCTAACCTACTTAGGGTTATTAATGGAGTCTAAAGAAATTGCTAGAAATTTTGATATATTGATGATATCATGTTTGGGGTTTTGGTATGATCATGAAAATCCTAAATTGTTAGGGTTAAAATGATGTCGTCTGAAATCCCGAAGCTTTGAAGTTTTTTGGTAAAGTAGGGTTTGATTTTCTACGTTATGAAACCCTAGATATTTAGGGTTTGGTTGGGTCTATAAGAAACCCCCTTTTTATGTTGAATCCCTAGCCTAATCTAGGTTGGTATATTTCTAATGTATTAATATTTCCTAACATATTATGTGTTGATGATATGATCATGAATTCCTAGATATGTGTGTTGACCTAATTATTGATGGTGATAATTCCTAGGGTTTGGAAACAAGCCCTAGTCAAAGTTTGATGTTCTAGGATGATGTTTGGGAAATCTAGGGTTTTGTAGCTAAACCTTAGTAGTAAAATTCTCTAGTATGTATAAAAATCTATAATCTATGAATCTATGTAGTGATCGTTGAGAATTTGTATATGGAAATATAGGGTAAATACATCAAACCCTAGTAGATGATAGTCATGATGTTGATTAAACTATGATCTGTTTTTATTGTTGAAGCTCATGTATGAAATCTAGAAACCCTAGTGAGGAGTATAACACATGAATTCTCATAGTTGTTAGACACATTACTTGTTTGATTTGTTTCTAGGGTTTTTCTATATGAAAGAACTTATCATATCGTTAAAAGAATATTGAAACACTAGAATAATGGTTTTGATATCTTGATGAGTTGCTGATGTAATTTAGGGTTTAACAGAAACTTGGGCAAGAAGTTGAAGTATTGAATTATATTCTCTTTCTGATTATGTTTGTAAAGTCTAATGCTTCCATTATTATAATATTTTGATATGTTTAACTTCATGCTTCAATAGTTTTGGTTGTAATTTCTATCTAAGTTGTGTAGGTACATCATATTCAAAATGGTGAATCATCGTAAGTAAAGTTGATTTGATAAGAATGATATATGAATGACTCTAATAAGAAGGATGGAAGCCATGAAATATTCTCTAATGACATAAGAAGACGTTTATCTCCATAGACTAAGAATAGAAGATATCTCCCTGAGATTAAGAGGGAGCCTCGATAAAATAAATATGTAGGAATTTGTAGGGTAAGTTCCTTAGATCAAATGCTAGTATTTGATGTGGTTAAAACCCTCGAAGGGGGAAAGAGTCCACGGCCTGAGCCAACATGGCCATTTCAGGAAATTTATTAATATAAATAAATAAAATTTACATAATATTCTCTCATAAATGGTTACCAGAAAAATGACCCTGCATGCTCTTTAAATAGAGATGATGGACCAATCAGGTCTTAAGCCACATATCAAGTGTCGGTAATACCGAGGATAGAGTGAACCATCGGATCACTACATATCGTGACTGTCGGATTATAAGTTACAAATTTACATAGTAAATAAACACACTTTAACTAACTCTACGCTAGACCAAGTTCTACTTAACTATTTCCTATGTCAAAATATCCTAACATCCCCCCTTAAGAACAACTTTGGATATAATTGAAGGATTTACAAAGGTGACACAATAGGAGACTATTTTTTATGTGTCAGAATATCCTAACATCCCCCCTTAAGAACAACTTGGGATAGGATTGAAGGATTTACAAAGGCAACACAATAGGAGAAGGAAGGAGGCATTAGAGCCTATCCCCCCTTAATGATAACTTTCCTGAAATCCAAGCATAGATCGAAGTTTGGTAAACTTCTCTTTTTTGATATCCTTTGTAAATATATCAGCATCTTGACCATTGTTTTAACATTACTGCACTTCAAGAACATGATCATGAATGAGCTTTCTGATGAAGTGTATGTGTAGCTCAATATGTTTCATGCGTTGATCATGAACTGGATCTTTGCATAGCTAAATGGCACTTTGATTATCACACCAAATTGTAGTTGTATGCTATTGATGAAGACCAAATTCAGATAGGATCTAACGAAGCCACGGGGCTTCCTTGTTGGCTTCAACAGCACCATGATACTCTACTTATGCCAAAGAAAGAGAGATGGCACTTTTTTTCCTACAATATCATGTAATAGGTCCTAAACCAAGAGTGAATACATAACCTATAGTAAACTTTCGATCATCAGGGTCACCAACCCAATCAGAATCAGTGAAACCAATCGATAACAGAGATGCTCCTACATTGTAATGAATACCAAATTGAAATGTACCTCGAATATATAGAAGTATTATTTTAGCTACTTTCCAGTTAATTTCATGATGTTTGTGCATAAACCGAGCAACAACACCAATGACAAAGGAAAGGTAAAGACGAGTATGGGTTAGATACAAAATTTTTCCAATAAGTTAATGGTATAAAGTAGCACCAACTTCAGGGGAAGTACAAGTGACTAAAATATTGACTCCAGACTAAAAGGGAGAAGGGGTAGTATTATAGTCTTCCATGTGAAAGTGACGTAGAAGATCAAATGCATACATGGACTGAAAAAGGGTAATACCTTATTTGGATTGCAAAACCTAAAGAACAAGGAAATAATGCAAGTGTCCTAAGTATGTCATTTCAAACTTATTTTTGAGGCTAGACTTCACAGGTTTTATATGGTTGGGATCACTACCAGTAAAGATAAGATCATAAACATAAAGAACAAGGATGATTAAGGACTTACCCACTTTCTTGGTGTAGACAGTGTTGTCGAAATGGCATATAGAAAAGCTAGTATCTAAGAGAAATCTATCCATTTTGGTATAGCGAGCTCAAGGGGATTGTTTGATACCATAGAGAGATTTCCTAAGGAAACATACAAGCCTAGAGTCATTTTGGATAAATCTAGGGGGTTTTTCCATGTAGATTTCTTCATGCAAGTCCCCATGAAGGAAGGCAGATTTAACATCCATCTAATGGGCCCCATTTAAAGGAGGAAGCAAGGGAAAGAACAAGGGGGATAGAATTCATTTTGGCAACAGGGGAGAAGGTTTCAGCATATTCAATCCCTTCAACTTGCAAAAATATTTTAGCAATAAGATGAGATTTATGTTTATCCGCCTTTCTATATGGTCCAAACTTTATTCTGTAAACACATTTGCATCTGAAAATATTTATTCCCTTTGGAAGAGGAACAAGATCCCAAGTATTGTTTCCCAATAAGGAACAATATTCTTCATTAATAGTTGCATCCCAATCTGGATGACCTGAAGCTTCTTCAAAGGTGTCTAGATCGAGATTTTCTAGAACTTGAGCCAATAAGGAAGAGGCTTTTTGAAACTAAGAATGTGTACGATGTTGATCTGTAGGGTCACCTTCAAGAGAACCTGATGCATCCCGAGTAGAGAGGACCCATTTTGGAAGTTGTGGAGTTGAAGGACCATCCTGAGGGGGTGGAGGAGGATTTTCATCCTCGCTGTCATCATCCAGACTAGAAGGATTTTTTTCAAAATTAGAAGAGATAAAGAGAGGTGGCACATATCCTGAATCAAGCTCGCAGGCCAAAGGTGGCACACCTACCAAACTAGGCAAGCAAGCTAATATATTTACCTCAAATTTTAAATCTCTTCTAATAATTACATTTTTGGATTTAGGTTGAATAAGTCTATATCCTTTTACATCTTCAGAATATCCAACAAAAATGCATTTTTCACTCTTAGGTTCTAAGGCTTTATGTTTCTCATCTGGAATATGGGCCCAAGATTTAGTTTCAAAAACACGAAAGTGACTTACATCTGGTTTGATTGAGCTCCATGCTTCTTCTGGAGTGATATTCCTTCAAACCTTAATAGGAGTTTGATAATTTTCATAGTTAATTGCTTCTGCCCAAAAATTAAGACTAAGTCCTTTAGATTGAAGCATACAATTAGCAATTTATTTTAGAGTGTGATTCTTCCTTTCAGCTACACCATTTTTTTGTGGAGTATGCACAACAATATGTTGCAATTGAATGCCATGCTTAGTGAAAAAATGGATAAATCTGTTGTTAAAATGTTTTCCTCCATTGTCAGATTTTAACTTAAGAATGTGATGTCCATATTGTTTCTCAAAAAAGGCCTTAAATGGCAAGAACATGTTAAAAAATTCACTCTTGAGTTTTAAGAAGTATACCCAAGTGCGCCTGGAAAAATAATCAGTGAAAGTTAAGAAGTACTTGTAGCCAAAGGAAGAAACAATTGGAAGTGGACCACATAAATCACTGTGCACAAACTGCAAAGGGTTGAAACATGCCAAGAGGCACGTTTGTCAAAACTATCCCAATGATATTTTTCGAGTACATATCCGAAAGAACACCATCTCAGCAAGATACCATAGGAAGACATGTCACCATATTTTATTTACATAGATTTTGAAGAGAGTGATATTTTAAGTGGCCAGATCCCTCATGCGAAATTTTTCTCACTTCATCATTATGAGCAACAAAAATGGGGGGAAGACATGATGACCTAAAGTTGTCAAACTTATACAACCTTGTGGAATCATCAGCAATGCCAGTAGCTAGAATATGTCTAGGATATCTTAGGTCCTTAATTAAAACATCGTGACGTGATAATTCTATTGTTTTCCCTTCACCTTATGAGTTATCTGATAAATAGATAGAAGGTTGCAGGACAAGGTAGGAACACATAATAGATCATTAAATTTAGCATTATCTATATGAATGGTTCCAGACCCTACAACACTAAGAGATCTATTATCATGAACATAAATGTTTTTGGTGTTACAATCATTTAAGGAAGAAAACATGGCTTTATTTTTGGCTATGTGGTAAGAGGCTCTAAAATAAATTGGCCACTAATGAGAATGAAAAGAAGAAGATACATTCAATGCATAACCAGATCTTGATGCTTGACAACCACAAGCAAGAAGTTTCATTCTCGAAGATGAATTTGAAGAGTTATCCAAAATGATGTTGTGTTTCTTCATTGATGCTTCTAAGTCTTCCATATTCTTAAAACATTGACTCTACGTGGTCATCACGATTACAAAATTTGCAATTTCTATCGTCTTCTTCACTTTGTTTTTTTTTCCTTATCAATTTGTTGAGTTCCTTTTTCAATTTGCAGCTGAAATTTCTTAAGACCCTTGTTTCGTTTAGGACCATTATTTTTAGGATGTTGCTTCTTAGGATTATTTGGATATGGTTGTTATTGGGCTGCTAAGGCTTTCTTAAAAGAGTTTCCAGTATTAATAAGACCAAGGTGTAAGATTTTTTCTTGTTCTCTTAACAAAGAATCACAAAAGGCATCAAAAGAGGGGGACTTGTAGGTTGTTCCTTGAGAAATGAGGGCTTCTCTAGTGGAATGGAAGGTGGAAATAAATACATAGTATGCAGGGCCTAGCTTAGCAAGAATGGAATAGATAAGGCTACCATCTTCCTTTTTGACCTAAAAACATTATAAAAGAAGTCTAAGGGTCTTCAATTTGGACAAAAAATCTATAATAGAGGAGAAATTATTGGGGTCCAAAGTGAGCAACTCATTTTCAAGCTGGTGGGCTCTAATTTCATTTTTAATGCCAAAAATATTATTTATATTTTTCATAGATTTAGGAGGGGAGTTAATTTCTTGGATATGAAATATAAGATCTTGAGCAATGGACATTCTTATCAACCCTTGTGCTTGATCTTGTTTATTTTCCCATGTAGTCATTTTATCTCCTTAGTATTACTAACAGTTGATATGTGGCTTAACACCCGATTGGTCCATGATATCTATTTAAAGAGCATGAAGGATCATTTGTTCGGTAACAATTTATGAGAGAAGCTAGGAAGGGCATAGTCATAACTAAAAGAAGAAATTAGAGAATATTTGTTTTCATGTGAAGTGGGCAAGGAAATTGTATGATTGAGGAATATTCTATCAAAGATTCAACTCATAGTCCTACTTTGGAAAGTTGAGAAGCGACATCAAGTTTTCTGGAAGACCCCGAAGGTAAATCTCTCGAATGTTTTGATATCATGATAGTTACCAATCAGTTTGATCATGAGAGATTTATTGTACTTGATCTGTTGGATGAAGGATTATTGAGGCTTTTTGAGTGAATAATTTCCTATAGGACATCTAGTCAGCACTTTAGGTTGATGTTTAGGTCCCAAAGTTGGGAGGGTGATGTTGGTCGTGCAACTTTGACCTCGAATACACACCTAGTTCCCTGGGTTGATGGTCAGAAATTAAGCCTTATGATACCTACAGTGGTTGAAAGCTTGAGTCCATATTAGTCCCTCCCAAATAGATTTCCCTAGTCAGGAATCTAGTCCGTGAAATTGTGGTGCCTAAATTGTTGAGAGACCAATGCATAGATTTCCCAGGTCAAGACCCTAGTCCATGGCATTGTGGTGCCTAAAATTATTCATAGATAAAGTGATATATTCCATGTACCTCTTCGATTATATGTAAATATGAATACCTACCTAGTTAAGAGGGGGTGTTGAAGAATGTAAGTAGGTTTGGTCTTCATTAATGTACTTGAGTCATTATGTAATGTACTTATCAAAAGAATGAAGAAAATATTTTTTATTATTATTAAATTGACTTGTTAAAGCATTGGTTTCATGCGTGGGTCAATTATAGTCCAAGACTCCATTGCATTCTTTAGTTTGTTATCAAAGTCATTTATTATTTGGTCAAAGACTCCTCCATCAAGTCACCCTCTTCAAGTCTGTGTCAAATAAATTGTCTTCAAGTCGTATTTCTTCAATATACTCATGTCGGACTAAAACAGAGACACGCCTCTTGAAGAGCACATGTCGGCTCATATATATGGATGAAAAACTATATATATAAGTGTGCGGACTTCGCATAAATCACAGAAGAAGAAATTCAGATCATCTCTTAAATGAGTTCTGACATTACAATGGAGCTATTTTCTGTGCAATTACAGTGATCGAGTTTCGGTATAATCATAGTAAAATAAGTATCATTTTTCGATGTCATTATAGTTAAGTAAAACCACAGCCTGAGTGTTATCTCTATTTCAGTACCGCCATAGAAAGGAAGCTAGGATAAGTTCAGTGTTAAGGGTCTCAGAGCTACATCTGTTAAGGATCTCATTCAAGGCCTCGATGCTACAGTCAAAGGTCTCAGTGCTACCATAATGTCACAATGACAACACATTCTTGGTGTTATACAATGCGCTCAGTGCTACCATAGTCAATTTCTACCATATCTTGGTGCCATCAAAATAAAGGTTTTGGTGTCACCACAGAGACGAGATCTTGGTGTCATGACAATTATGAGGTTTCAGTGAAATCACAATAAGGAAATCTTGGTGCCATGATAGTGAAGGATGATGGCTCAGTGCAAACACAATGAAAAGAATTCAATGCTCATGTAGTGACATGGATCTTGATATGAAAACACAGTGAAAGGAATATCAAACAAGGATGACTTGATGGAAGGAGGCTCTATTCTAGGGTCCTGGCCATCTCATCTTGAATCTAGTGAAGGAATAATTTTGACTGGGTTTTCCCTAAAGAGTGTGGTTTTTCCCTCGCAGCATGCCTTTATCTTTTTTCCTCTTCTATTATTGCTTGAAATTAGTCTTGATGATAAAAAATATAAATAGAAAGAACACATAATAATAACAAAAAAATCACAAGATAATTTCATAATAAGAGAAATCATTTAACCACCACCTTCTTGGTTTCTCAACATTAGATGCCCCTAGTTCGTAGATACTTAAGCCATAGGTTAGGTGTGTGAATCATCTCAGTACTCACATAACCTAACAAGAAAAGAAAAATGAGATTTAAATGTTTCAAATTATTTTATAAATAATCAATTGCAATTGGATGAAAAAGGGTCACTTGCATAAAATTTGACATGCTCATGACTTATTTTAAGTATATTTACTAGCACAAACACATTAGTAAACACGATTTATATATGTCTATCAACATCATTTTGTCCTGAAGATGATTCTTGATTTAGACTCGAAACGTAGACTAAAAATGAAGACTGTGGAGATTTTAAGTTTTTCATCTAAAAATCTACACCACAAAAACCTCCAATATAACATCATTTTGATCAGTTGATTTGCATATAAAAGGTGTAAAACATCGTAAATCAACATATATCAACCATATTTACTAATGCATTTGTGCTAGGGAAATGGTTGACTATGGTTAGCTATGGCTAAATCTATTCAAGATATGGTTAACGAGGGCTTATTTCATCCAGCGCATATTTGATTATGGATAACCATGATTTTCTATATTAAAATATACTTGACTAAGATAAATTATGAATAACAAAGGTTGACCACAGTTGACCATAGATGATCATATTTTTCCATCTTTTATCATGGTTTATGATGATTGACCATGATTTGACCATGTTAATCCTAGGTGAATATGGTTTGAAAATTTGGATATGGATGACCATAGTTTCCTATGATAGATTATGGTTTCCCATATTGACAATGGATGGTAATGGTTGGCCATATCCAATAATGGAAACCTCAATTGACCATGTTTGGCCATTGTTGGCCATGAGGAGTGGAAAGTAAAAGCATTGTTCAAGGTTGACTGTGGTTGAATTGAGATTATCATGTTTGACCAAAGATGATTGTTGTTGACAAATCATGGTCAATTATGACTAAATAAGGATCTATACGGTATTACATGGGTGATAATGAGTGACAAAGTTTTAAAATGTTTGACTATGTATGACCATGTCTCAGTTTCTTTGACCATGTTTGACCAAAATTTAGCTTGGTCAACATGTGACTCACTATAGGTGTGCATGGTTGATGAAGATTGTTAGTTTTTAACTATAGATGACTATGGTTGACCATGGCTAACGATGACACTCATGTTGACTATCGTTAACCATGTTCAACCATGTTACCCATGGTTGAACACTATTGGCCATGTTGATCATGCATAGAATTATTGAAAATGGTTTGACCATGCTTGACCATGCTTGACTATTGCTAACTAAGGATTGCTATGGTTAACTATGGTTGATTGTGGTTAACTAACTTAACTAAGGTTAAATATGGTTAAAATATAGTTGAATAAGGTTGACCATTTTTTATTATGGTTGAACATGGTTGATTGTGGTTGAAGAGGGTCAACCATGATTGAAAAAAATTGGTGATGGCTAACCATGGTTGACAAATAACATTTTCATCACTTAATTTATTCTCTTGATTTATTTTGGATATATTTATTACTATTATTTAATATTGAAAATTTAACTATAGTATCACTATGTCTAACCCATGAACCATTTAGATGTTAATCATGCTAAATAGTTTGAACATTTCACATCCACTCATTCTTTGTCCTCAAGAAGCCTTAGAGTATGGGGAATAAGATTCAAAATTGGTTCAATCTAGTGGTCGGGTTACTAATGTTTTTGTGGAGGAAAATTATAGGTAAAGATGCACCCCTTCCTCTATGGGATAGGGGAGCTACCTCTTATAATCCCTCATTTATTTTTATTGAGGAAACTTGTCAACACAATTCCTCAATGTTTTGCATTTCCAAACATAGATATTCCAGTGTGGGAAAAATAAAGGCCACAAATGATTTAGATCATAAATAATGTCAAGTTTGTTTACTCTAAAACTTGGTGTCCATAAGTACGTGAACCCATTGTTTACACTTCATATTTAGGTTATTTTTTTTCCATTTTACCAATAAAAATTAAAAAAAATTCAAAGTTTTTTATCAATTGTATATATGTATCCTAAATTCCTTTCTATATGATTATAAAATTTATTACTTATAATAATAATAATAATCCAATTTTAAGGTCATGGTCAAGGGAGACACCAAATTGGTGTATGCGACCCACTCAAGTTGTATGAGATTTAAAACTTAAATTACTTATAATATATGAGATTTGAAACTTAAACTAACTAATTAGCTAACACTTTATTTCTCCTTAGCAATTGGGTTACATTAAAGAAAATTCTGTTAGGTACATGTATTCCAATCAATTCATTTGACACTTATTCATGTTAAATCTAGTTGCTTTTAATGGAATTATATCTATGAGTCTATTTCTAAGCACACTTAATAGAAAATCAAAATAAAATATACTTTAAATTATTGGAAATAATATTATTAAATATGAATTCAAAATATAAAAAATAATTATATGAAAGATAATTAAAAATATTTTACATTTGAAAAAAAAAAAAATTGAGTTCACTTTTGTTAACTAAGAGAAACAAGATAATGGTGTATGATCTAGAGACATCTTCTAAGAGTGAAATACCACTCACTATTTTTTTCTTGAATAATTATGATGAATCAGCATGCATTCTCACATAGCATAGCTTAACAACTAAATTATGTAAAAATGGTAGAATTTCAACTATTTAAAGAAAAATGGTTCTCACAACTACGGAAGACAGAATTGGGAAGAGTCATAGGTAGAGATTAATCAAGAAAAAGAGATGAACCCAAAGCTCAATGGTAAGTGTTCTAGGATCAGTATATTAGATAAAGTTCCCATACGCAAGCAACCAAGGCTATTACAAGGGTTAGAAATAAGAAGTGCACATTTGTAGTTTAAATAAAGGATTTATAGGCGGCTCTTACAAGGGTTAGAAACAAGAAAACATTTTTGTATTTTATTACATCAAGTTTGAATTATAAATTTGAATATGTGTTCCAATGATTAAGTGGAGAGACTTAGTCTTCACAAGTGGTGTCCTAATCCGTTACTTGTAGTTTAGTGGTGTTTTAATAAAGGATTACTTGTAGTTTAGTGGTGTTTTAATAAATGATTTATAGGCAAGCAACCAAGGCTATTACAAGCTATTACAAGGGTTAGAAACCAGAAATCATTTTTGTAGTTTATTAAGTTGAGTAAGATCAAGTTTAAATTATAAATTTGAATATATGGTCCAATAATTAAGTGGAGAGATTTAGTCTTCACAAGTGGTGTCCTAATCGGTTACTTGTACTTCAATCTTGAACCAGACATACATAGTCTGAGAGTACCACACATGATTTGACATGATTTCTTCAAATCTAGAGCCATAGCCTAAAATCATAGGTAGTTAACTTGCCATAGTCTAAAATCATAAGTAGATAGCTTCTAAGCCAGAGCCTAAAATCATACGTAACTTCTTTCCTAGTATAACATTCCAACTTCCAACCAGATGAAAGTAAGGTACGTCAATACAGGCACCTTTGCACAAAGGAGCAATCGAATTTTTAAACGTTTTTGCCACAGTTAAATAATCGTACCTTTACGTAAATACCATTAAATAATCGTGTCAATGCATTTCCTTTGGTGAAATTCAGAACAACACGACTTTCCGTAAACAACTCTCGTCATAAATCGCACTATTTCAGTCACCGGACCAAACAATATTTCATAACATCATCTCCGTTCTTCGTCCAATGATTACATTTGTTTAATCATCAACGAATTTTAAACAGAATGGCTTGGCCTGATCCAAACCATTCAGAAATCCCTTACGATCCAGTCCGTTTGAATCACGATGGAAATTTGTTCAACCGAATCGACCTGGAAAACCTATGGGACAAGGAGCTCGGAGCAGGTGAAAACCCTAATAATGGCAGACCCTTCCACATAAACGATATTGAACCCCAGGCAGAACTTCGAAGGTCGCTCCGAGGGTCTCCGCTCGAGCAATTAGAAGAGTATCACCCATATCAAAACAGCCTACTGCAATGGCCCCTCATACCAGATTACCCATTTCAAATATCCAGCAAATTCCATATGAGAAGTTACCTGAATGAACTCACTCGCTGGACTGCAGCCGAAGTTCATATCCCCAATGATTTGAAATCCCTGTGGAAGAGTATAAATCTGCTTCGGCTCAATTGCCAGTATAGTGATGCCAATACAGGCCTGTTTCGTTCTGTCAATGGATTCCAAACCCTAATTGAAGCGCTGAGCATTTATTTTAATATAGATGGGCTCAAATATGAAGAAGAGTTAATTGAGGTGGCGGAGAAGGAGGAGTCTCTTAATTTGTGTCGAGAGATTGTCAAGCTAGTTGAGATTACTGGTCTGAGTTCAGAGGACTCAAGGTTAATTACAGAAAAAGAGGCCACCGCTCATGCTTTCTGTGGCATCCTGCGTCTCGTTTACTTTGAAGGTGGCTACAGAAAAGACATGGGCAGAATTGTGCGCATAACACATGCAATATTTAATGATGTGCGGTTGCCCTACTTCGATTTTTACTTCAACCTCATACTTTCTCACTTGTGTAATCCTGAGGCTACCAGTGAGGAGCTCAACCTCTGTGCAGATATTGCCAATGGGTTACTTGGCGCGCGAATAGAGAGCATCCGCCTGGATTTGTCGATATATTCCCTGTGTCAAGCACTGAGGACTCTCGTTTCTAGGTTTTATTCCAATGGGGATGAATATGGCGATCGTTGCAGGGCCCTCGAGAATGTAATGAAGGTTTTGTGTAGGCTCTGTGCTAAATTTGGGGTCGATGTAGTTGAATGGATGAGTTCGGAGGAAGTGGGGATGTTGGGCCAAGTGAAGCTTATTTTAGAGCATGCACTCTCCAATATGGAGCCGGAGGCCTCTACGTTCAATGGCAGGCACCTGCTGTTTGCCCTTCTCATCAGTAAATATATCATTCAGAGCCCCGCAGGGGACAGAGCTTCGCCCGAGGAATTGAAGGTTTTGCTGGATTTCTCCATGAGCTCTCTGGCGACTCGCTACGTGTTTCTTGGACGTTCGAAATTGCAGATTCTGGCGGACCAGGTGGCATCAGTGATCCTAGACTGCCAACCTGCAGAAGTCTTACTGGCTAACTGGGCTCAATTTTGAGAACGTTGTAACGACTGCAGAATTTCGCCCTGAAAACCATAGAAGTTTAGGTAAGATTTTGGTCATTATTTTTAAAAATTTAACAGAAATCTTTGTTACAGACTTTGGACATCCACTGTTGAATTCATTTTCTCAAAAAAAAAAAACAATTCAAACAAATTGTGGGCTCCTTAGACAACACGCGGTTTTACCGATTCTGTATTCTGTTTTTGACAATTGTTATTACAATTCCGAGGTTTCTGAATTTACTGGATCCCCTGAGTTGAAATTTGAAATTTCACCCTACAAATTCGGAATAAATAAATTTTGCAATCACTTTTTTAATGTAATAATCATTTGTGATTTCATTTTATAAAAATAATCGCTCAGTTTTCGATAATTATTAAGTTCTGCCATATTTTTATTCAAATATGGCTTAGAGTAGGTTTTGCATATCGGGTGCTGATAATTATTACTCCCTTCCATTAAAAAATTTAATATAGCTTAGAATAGGTTTTGTGAATCGAGTGATGATTCTTCTTTCGTTTTATGTTGATTTAGGGTATTTAACTATTCGTTCTCAATTTAAAATGATGAGGTTGTGGGTTTTTTCCTTTTTTAAATATAGATTACGTTTTGTGTATCGAATGCTGATAATTATTACGCTCTTCCATAATGATGAGCTTGTGGGTGCCAATAGTTGGTTGTTGTTGAGTATTTATGTGAGTTTGGATTTATAACTATTTTTATAAATTTATTATATATTATTATGTATGGTTAACTTGATTGTTTTTATCATTTTATCATAAAATATAGATTTTTAGTGTTAGAGTGGGAATTGTTAAGATTGATGTGGACTCTTACCCATATTATTTCAATGAATTATTAAATTTTTATGATTTTTGTAAAACTAAATATCACATAGGTACTGAGAATGTTTACATTTTTAAAGATTTTTTACTACCATCACAAAAGTTCATAGAAACTGTCAACATAAAGAAACGAGCTAACAATTTGAAAAAATCAGCATAAGTTGGATTTGGGCTCTCTCGTGAAAGTTTATATGTTTTTTAATTTTTTTTTCTCTTCTTTTGCCACCCTTTTTTCTTTAAAATCGGTATAAGTTGAATTTCCTCTCACTCAAAGTTTATATGTTTTTGTATTTTTTTTCTCCTCTTTTGCCTATTTTTTTTTCTTTAGGTTAATATGATATTTAGTGTTTTTTTCCTTTAATTATTATTACTAATTGTTTTTGTTTCTTAATGTTTGCCCCTTTCTTCTTAACCTTGGGTTATTATTTATTTATTCTTTAATAATATTATTAAATTTATATTTTTTTTATTTTTTAAAAGTTTATTATTTACTCATTATTTTTTTTATATTAATATTTCTTTTGACTTATCTCTGAATATTATTAACCTTATTATAAAATATATTTTATTAAATTTGAATTGATTATACATTTGTTCTTATTTTTTTTTGATGATTTATATTATTAATATTTTATATTATTTTCTATTATTTTTTCCTTATTTTTATATTATAGATTTTTTTATTTATTTATACTCAAGATGAACAACATTGGTTAGTCTCAAACATCCATATTTAAAATATCAATGAGATGGATCTAGAAAATAGATTTCAAAATAAACCTACTCACTTAAGCATACATTTAGAAAGATTAAAAAATATATATATTAATTATTATGAAAATAATTAATGTAATTTATATTTTATATAAATATTATATTTTTACCTCTTCCAACTCAAGTCCTTCTGCCATATCTTAAGAACTCAAAACAAGGAAGTGGATGCCTAGGAAAATTGTGCTTATCTTTTGAACTCCGGCCAAAATGACTTCAATAACTTGTTAGTATGGAGACACATCTCTTAATTTATCCCATCTCATTGCTCACCAATCATAATTTAGAACTTCATAGTCATTCTTATGGAGATTATATAAGGACCAAAGCATTCCATTTTAATATCTTTAAGAAATGAATTGCATCGTTGAATTCTTAGTGTGAAATTGTGAAAATAGACTATAAAGTTGACCCTGTTTTGATTTGGTCAAAATATGGACCCTCGAGAATCTCAAGATTCCCCCAAAGATTCCTTCTTGCTTCTTGACTGAAATTATGTGGCTTGAGTGCCAAATTTTACTTCATCATATGCTCCTTGCAAAATTCTGAGAAAAAATAGTACAAATTAGCTTAGTTCTGAAACTGTGAAAGATTCCCCATGGTTCCCTAAATATTCCTCTCTACAAGTTGACTGAAGATTTTATTCTCCAATGAAAAGTTTGATCTCACCATCGTGCTCCTTGCAAAATTATGAGAAACATGAATATAAACTTGATATACTTTTTTTACTTTCAAAAATTACCCCCTAAGGGAATCTCTAAGATTTCTTAAAGAATTCGCATAAAGAATATATTGTAGAATATTTCCCTACAATATTTTTCTGAATATTCTTTATAATATTCTTGCGTCAAAATATGTGCACAAACAGACCCCTCTAGTCTCGAATTCAACTCGTGCTCACTGGCCTCCCGTTCATTTCCTCCTCCTATCAAATGGCACAGTTCTGGAGTTTTATAAATAATTTTGGAAGATAAAACAAGGGTCAATGGTGACATGGCTAAATTTGATGGGGGAGGTTGGTAGTTCAAACCCCCTCCCCGACCACATATCAAAATTTGATATTTATTTTGTTTGGGTCGTTGAAATATGTGGTTGTTTTTTTATTTGAGCGGTGGTTATGGTATGGGGCTACCACATGGAGTGGGTTGCCCACATGGTTGACCTGAGTTTGATACTCGTTGGCCTCCAAATACATGGTTTTTGCTATATAGTGGGTGGGGTCGAGTTTCAAAGTCATGGGCCCTAGTCTATATATATATATATATACCTCGTCTACCCTTTTTTTTAATAATTTTTTTTTGACCAAATATTAAGCTGGCTGCCAGATTTTTTAATGGACATTAGAAAAATTAAGCAACAAATTCTCTTTTTTTTACAGTCGAATTTTTTGCACCGACCCTTTGCCAATTTTTCCTCATTAGTGACTAATACTTGGCTTAGTTTGACCAAAACTTTGACCACGAATATATTGAGAATAAAACTCAGATTTGAGTTTCGTTTGCGTAATTGGAATCAAGAGGAAGAGCACTACTATTTGGTCCTAATTTCACTTCAATCCAATGAATTTGATTTTTGAGTCTTTTTTGAGCCACTTCTAAATTCTGAGCATTTTTTGAGCCACCTGGACCTTTCATGTCGACTTAGGAGCTTTTGGTCCTCCAAAAACATGAACATAATCTACAATTGTTGTGTCTTTGTCAAGTCACACTTTCAACATCTCCATTTCATGCAAATATGTGGTATATTCTTTGTAATTACATACAAAATCACACATGACTCTAACAACCCCATATTTTCCAAGAGTTTATAACACACTCTTTGGTCAATTTTACATCATAATAGAAACCAATACCTCGGCTATCAACAAAAGGCCAAAACATCGTTGTTTCTTTAATAAGTGATAGAAAACACATCATCACTTTTAAAATTATACCGCAACACATGATGTACAATATGTGTCCATGACAATCTACAATATATAGTAAAACCTTCTATTACTCAAAAAAGTGAATAGGTCATCCCCCTATGGTTTATTTTCTTGTTAAACATCTTCACTAGTTGGTTTCTTCATAGTTTCTTTATGGGCATGGAGTATCTGGCACGTGGCTCTCTGGTGTCCATCCCATGTTGCAGTAACTATAATGATTATTTTCCTCCAGAATTTATGGATCATCTTGGAATACTTACTCTTGATGTGCCTCTGATAAGTGCTCGTGGAATCCTCACTATCACTTGATTTTGATGAAGTTCTCTCATCATTTTTCATTGGTTTGTCACTAGCTATCTTGGAGCATTCTCCAACCTCTCTTCTAACATACCCAAGTCCTGCATAGCAAAGAAATTCCTCCACTTTGATGGGATTCAAAATGCCTTTGCCATTAATGTCGAGGCCCTTTCCTTGATACCCCATTTTTGTCAACAATTTTGATCCAATTCCTGTAGTATATTTTTCAAAAGTAGTGAAATGACCATCATAAAAAGAACGTGAAATTGAAGAATCACTTTTTTACCTCAGGCTTGTTATGTTAAAAATTTTCTAAGGCCTCCTCCTTAGCTTGTAACTGTTGTTGCAACCTTTGTTTCTCCTCTTTTGCATCTTGTAGGTGTCTTCTTAGTTCAACATTTTCGTCTTGGATTATTTGGTTGATCTCTTCGAGTTCTTGGAGCCATGTCGCATCTGGTACCTATTGGGGTTCCTATGTTTTGGCAGATTTGGAAATACCAAAAGATAAGACAACATCAAACCACTTTGGGGCCCTAGGATCTAGCCCTCCTGGACCCGGAGAGGGATCTCTTCAATAGAACAAAGAATGATATATCTTTGAAAGCTCAAATGAGATATTAGGCTAGTTATGAAGCACAAAGGGGGGTTTTAAAATGATTTGATTGGTTGGTTGCTGGGTTGGTTATGGGATCATAAACTGAGAAGGTTTTGGGAGGAAGAGAGAAAAACAGCAGGATGTTTTCAGCAAAGAATATAGGTCAAGAAAGTGCCATCCATTGGGCTATGGAGTCATGAAAGGGAATTACTTGCAACAACTAGCCAAAGCTTTCAGAGGGCAAGTCATCTAATACTAAAGGATATTTTAGATTAGATGGTGGGATGGAACATTAAGGATTGACAGTGAGAGAAGGAAAGCAACCCAATTTTTGTCTATAGATCAGGTTAGAGGTCATTTAACTCCAGACCTGCTTGGACATACTCAAAGGAAGCTCTCAAAAGGACAAAGGGGCAGCTCATAGATCAGACCAGGGGTCATTTAACTCTATGTCTGCTTTAGCAGCTCCAAGGGAAAAACAGAGATAAGTTTAACAAAGAGATCTCAGATGGGTCAGCTGGTTGCACAAGGATCCTAGTGGACAGGGCTAACTCTGATCCCCAGTGTTCCCAAATCTTCCAGCTTAAACCGATCAAGAACATCTAAGAACTGATCCATTTAATTCATACATCAGAGAGTAGGAAATAACATCCACTACACTGGTTAAATTAAGTGAAAACACTTATCAGATAAAACATTTCAGAAGAAAAACATAAATGGCAAGGAGAGCAGGAACATAGGGTACCTAACAAGGGTAAATCCTATGTCAAACTTCTGATGCAAGCCAGTAGAACAATGAACAACATGAAGTGTAATAAACAAAGTAAGAAAGACATCACCAATAGTAATAGACCAGGATCCTGTGAAATGTGCTTGATTAATGATGCAAAACCAGTCATGTACACTGAGCTCAATGGCTAATACAATCCAAACTTTCTCCTCCCAGCCTATTACATAACACTACTCTACTACTCCCTCCCAAGACTGTTCTAAAAGTTAGAATGAATCCCTCTAACTGCAACAGCAGCAGCCAACAACAACTCCTTACAATATGTTCCTTTGGATTCTTATAGGAGAAGATAACAATAGGAGTAGATGAATATTAAATGGATCTCATTAAGACAGAATGGTGGAAGGGTTCACGCCCATACTGCTTAATGGCTTTCTGCATTGCTGTGTATACTCGGTAGGCCGTTTGGAAGCCTCTGTCAGGTCAAGATTGACCTCTGATATGTTCTTTAAATCCTTACGGTAGTCTGGAACTCTGTGCTGCCTTGTGGAATGAATGACATGGATAAAATCTGCAGGTCTCTCCATACTTCAATAACTGCTATCCAGACACTCTTAAAGAATCTTCTGTCCGTAACATATGTTTAAGGGCTCGAGGAGGCATGGAGATTTCTTGTAGGAATGGTGTGCTATCTGGAGAAGTACTTTGTTGATATTAAACACGGGTAGGACTTGACAATGTGCTTCAGTCTTCAAACTGTGCTTTGAGTCCTTTCCTTGCGGGGTTAAACATAAATTATATCGTTAATAAGCATTAATCCCCTTGAATCCTTTTCACCAGTCTACTGGCAACGCCAAAATGGCCTCTCTGTGCTTTCTGTTCATTAAAATGAATTGTTATAAACCCGGGCAGTGGTGGTGGAGGAATGCTGCGGAGGCCGGAGGAGTGGTGGCGGAGCAGTGGAGAAATGGTGGAAACAATGAAAGGGCGGAGAAATGATCACATAGTGCAAACCCAAAGGTTAAACGTTTGGGGGAAAACAAAGAAAATGACGGAAAACAATGGCGTGAAGCCTTTGGATGTGGGACTCGGTGATACAAAACCATGGGTTAACCTGTGCGCAGCTTCGTGGAGCGACCACCGTCGGATGAGCCGCTCGAGATCTAACGGCATACAACAATTTCGCTCCGCATCCGTGATCGAAAAATAATGTGCAATGAGCGAGTGGTTTTTGAACAGTGTCGGAGCCACGTGTCGGATGCTGTATGGAATCGCTCCGCAATCGGAAAATACTGCCCACCGCCCAAAGGCGGTGCGATAGAAACCAGGCAGTTTATGTGAAAACAGTGAAAAATGCAGTGATATGGTGTACAATAGGGTTAGGTGGGAGATGCATTGAGGACTGTTGGATCATGGAGTGGCGGCGCAGATCAACGGCGGAGATGCAGCAGCGGGATGGGATGGAAGAACCTTTATAAACAACAAAATATGACATTTTCCAATTTATAAAGGGAAAGGCCTATTTTATATGAATGGTGGAAGGTATAGTACGGTGGGCCCCAAGGGTACGGCTCGTGATCGCAAATCGAAGCGGGGAAAGTGTGTTGCGAGAACTTGCGACAGAGGGAAATGCGATCGGCGGAAATGCGATGGGGGAAATGCGACGGGAGGGAAATTGCGATGGCGCGATCAATCGCATCGCAAATATTTGCGATGGATGATCAGAACATAAAACACAACATGCAATTTTGCGATGGATGCGATTTGCGACGGATATGTGGTGGGTTATATATAACACCAAACTTTATAATAAAGTTTTGTGCGATGCATGGCGGGGAAGTGGTTTAGGCCTATAATAAGGTAGGAAAATGGGTTTTGAGACTCTTTAATGAATTTTAAGGCCTAGGGAGGGAAACGATAGAGGGAATAAGGGGGAATTTGGCTAAGCAAAGGGTAGAGGGAGAATATAAAGGGGATTTGGGAGGATTGAAAGGGTACAAAAGGGAAATAGAAGGGGGGACAAAGGGGAATGGAATAAGAAGGGGAGAAGGCATTTTGGGCATTTCTTCACAAACAGAGAGACTTTATGATGGAAATGAGCAGAGGGGATTTCACCAAAGGACAAAAGGCAAAAGGAGGCTTCAAGGATGATGTGTTTTCAGGGGAAATGCATTCCTTGAAGGCTAAAAAACATTTTAGCCCCCTATTTTCTTGTCAAAAAATTTATGGGGGGCTAACAGTGGCTTCACATGGGGATGGTTTCTTCTTGAAGGAGTCAAGAATCCAGAGAATGATCTTTGGTGCAGGCCAGATGCCTGCTCCTTGGCACATCCCTTCTTTCTTCGATCAACTACCACAAATCATGAAGAATTCATATCAGCAACAAAATTCTCCCATACAACTCCCTACCCACACTAAAGTCCTAACATTTTCCTTCTAGATGCATTTGGACTTGCAGACTCTTTTCATCATCAATTTTTTCAAACATGAAAATAAACCTATTCTATTTCTACCCTTATTACTCCATGAGACCAGATTAGACTGTTGGCCTCATAGCTTCTCTACCTAGTCTAATTTCTGCTAGGATTAAACTGTCTAGTAGACTTCTTCTCTACCTTCTAAGATAGAAATTGAAAACAGTCAAGCCAGGATTAGACTGTCTGACTTGCTGAACTTTGCAGAATAAAAAAAAACTAACTACATGCTCACACACTGAGCTTTATTGAGCTTTTCCTACCTACCCTACTCTAACTGGAATATTTCCAGTCTAGCTTACAAACATTGTCTTCCAATGCAACCAGTCCATCAAGTGATCCCATGACTGGTCTTTCTTACTCAACTTGTTGAGTAGGCTGGATAGGCAGGGCAGCTCCCACTCCTTTTGTTCCACAACAACAGCTACCAAAAATTTTCTTTCTGTCTGCATCATGCTACCCAAAAAGACCTTTGATCCTTCTTCAAATGTGTGTAGGAAATGTACATAAGGATCATAAAATGATACTCAGTTATGAATATCTGGCAGGCAGGCTTCAACCAGGATTTCCTCTTCTTCCACTAGATTAAGGAAAAGACTCTCTTGAGGAAGAGAATCTTCTTCATCTTCTGAACTAGAGGACTCATCGTATATGGCAGTGTTTTCCTCCTAGAGCTCTGATATATTCTGCTCTGAGATGCTAAGCTCTGTGAGAAGGTCTATGTATTCTTTATCAAGGGCTTGTTCCATTGCTTCCTCTTTTTCAGAAGAAGGCTCATTGCTTTCAGCTTGCTCAAGAATCTCTTCTTTGCTTTCCTCCTCTTCTTCTGCAAGGAAAGGCTGCTGGTTTCCAATATCACTGATGATCTGTAGTAGAGCAGAATGGAGATTCAAAGAATCTTCATCTGTATTATACTATCATAGCTCTCCCCATCAATATCATAGATAGGTTGCTTGGTTTCATTACTTCTCTGAAATTGCTGGCCTTGATCTTCCTCCCATGAATCTAAGGATGATGGTCTTGCAAGCTCGGATTCCCTTTGAAAACGCTCATCATCAAACAGATCATAAAAAGGAAAATCATAACTATAAGTAATTTCACCCACCAAACCTTCCAGATTTTTAGCACGTCTCTCTTCATTCTGATCCCCGGAGGAGTTTTCCGGATCTGTATCATTAGACTCACAAGAAGAATGGGCAAGATTTTGTGTTCTATAGAATATTTCTGTGGTGGACTACTGATTTAATATCTGATTAATCTCTTCTTCTGTCAAAAGAGGGGTTTCCCTCTCATCATGGACAGAAGAGCAGTAGTCCTCTTTCTCTTGTGTTAGCTGACTGGGAGGCGGGATGTTCTCTCGAGCCTCCTCTTCCATATCAGAATCTGCCTCCTCTATGTGGTCTCTTGTTTGCTCCAGGCAACATTCCCCATTAGCTTTTTCTATTAGGTCTTGATATTCTTTGGTCAGCGTAACACAAGACACAGGTGAGAAATCAGGCGGTTCCTGATCACTCTCCTCTTTGTCTTCTACAAACTCTTGAGCATTGCACATGTCTTCCTCATCTTCTCAGTCTTGAGTTTGTTCTTACTCTGGGAGATGCATGGGCTGTTCTAAATAATCCTCATTTGCATTCAGATTGGCCATATACATCTCCAGCACTTTACCAAACGTTTTTGTTAATTCATTTAATTGATCACACAAAGCATCATACTTTGTACGCCTGTCTGTGTTCGGATCCATGTCTCTGCAAAGAAGGTTACTGCATCTTCTCAACCAGTTCAGAGTCCTCCACTAGTGGAGTCATCAGGTCTTTTGGGAATTATGAGGTGTGGAGTTGCCAGGTGGATGAATTTCACTGTTTGAAGCAGGCTGCTGTCCACCATCAGCAATCAAATGCCAATCTAAACGCAAAGTGGTCTCCCTAGTGGAGTTGCCATTATGTTGGCATTCCTATGTTTTGGCAGATTTGGAAATACCAAAAGATAAGACAACATCAAACCACTTTGGGGCCCTAGGATCTAGCCCTCCTGGACCTGGAGAGGGATCTCTCCAATAGAACAAAGAATGATATATCTTTGAAAGCTCAAATGAGATATTAGGCTAGTTATGAAGCACAAAGGGGGGTTTTAAAATGATTTGGTTGGTTGGTTGCTGGGTTGGTGATGGGATCATAAATTGAGAAGGTTTTGGGAGGAAGAGAGAAAAATAGCAGGATGTTTTCAGCAAAGAAGATAGGTCAAGAAAGTGCCATCCATTGGGCTATGGAGTCATGAAAGGGAATTACTTGCAACAACTAGCCAAAGCTTTCAGAGGGAAAATCATCTAATACTAAAGGATATTTTAGATTAGATGGTGGGATGGAACATTAAGGATTGAAAGTGAGAGAAGGAAAGCAACCCAATTTCTGTCTATAGATCAGGTTAGAGGTCATTTAACTCCAGACCTGCTTGGACATACTCAAAGGCAGCTCTCAAAAGGACAAAGGGGCAGCTCATAGATCAGACCAGGGGTCATTTAACTCTAGGTCTGCTTTAGCAGCTCCAAGGGAAAAACAGAGATAAGTTTAACAAAGAGATCTTAGATGGGTCAGCTGGTTGCACAAGGATCCTAGTGGACAGGGCTAACTCTGATCCCCAGTGTTCCCAAATCTTCCAGCTTAAACTGATCAAGAACATCTAAGAACTGATCCATTTAATTCATACATCAGAGAGTAGGCAATAACATCCACTACACTGGTTAAATTAAGTGAACACTTCTCAGATAAAACATTTCAGAAGAAAAACATAAATGGCAAGGAGAGCAGGAACATAGGGTACCTAACAAGGGTAAATCCTATGTCAAACTTCTGATGCAAGCCAATAGAACAATGAACAGCATGAAGTGTAATGAACAAACTAAGAAAGACATCACCAATAGTAATAGACCAGGATCCTGTGAAATGTGCTTGATTAATGATGCAAAACCAGTCATGTACACTGAGCTCAATGGCTAATACAATCCAAAATTTCTCCTCCCAGCCTATTACATAACACTACTCTGCTACTCCCTCCCAAGACTGTTCTAAAAGTTAGAATGAATCCCTCTAACTGCAACAGCAGCAGCCAACAACAACCCCTTACAATATGTTCCTTTGGATTCTTATAGGAGAAGATAACAATAGGAGTAGATGAATATTAAATGGATCTCATTAAGACAGAATGGTGGAAGGGTTCACGCCCATACTACTTAATGGCTTTCTGCATTGCTGTGTATACTCGGTAGGCCGTTTGGAAGCCTCTGTCAGGTCAAGATTGACCTCTGATATGTTCTTTAAATCCTTACGGCAGTTTGGAACTCTGTGCTGCCTTCTGGAATGAATGACATGGATAAAATCTGCAGGTCTCTCCATACTTCAATAACTGCTATCCAGACACTCTTAAAGAATCTTCTGTCTGTAACATATGTTTAAGGGCTCGAGGAGGCATGGAGATTTCTTGTAGGAATGGTGTGCTATCTGGAGAAGTACTTTGTTGATATTAAACACGGGTAGGACTTGACAATGTGCTTCAGTCTTCAAACTGTGCTTTGAGTCCTTTCCTTGCGGGGTTAAACATAAATTATATCGTTAATAAGCATTAATCCCCTTGAATCCTTTTCACCAGTCTACTGGCAACGCCAAAATGGCCTCTCTGTGCTTTCTGTTCAATAAAATGAACTGTTATAAACCCGGGCAGTGGTGGCGGAGGAATGTTGCGGAGGCCGGAGGAGTGGTGGCAGAGCAGTGGAGAGATGGTGGAAACAGTGAAAGGGCAGAGAAATGATCACATATTTCAAACCCAAAGGTTAAACGTTTGGGGGAAAACAAAGAAAATGACGGAAAACAATGACGCGAAGCCTTTGGATGTGGGACTCGGTGATACAAAACCATGGGTTAACCTGTGCGCAGCTTCGTGGAGCGACCACCGTCAGATGAGCCGCTCGAGATCTAACGGCATACAACAATTTCGCTCCGCATCCGCGATCGAAAAATAACGTGCAATGAGCGAGTGGTTTTTGAACAGTGTCGGAGCCACGTGTCGGATGCTGTATGGAATCGCTCCGAAATCTGAAAATACCGCCCACCGCCCAAAGGCAGTGCGATAGAAACCAGGCAGTTTATGTGAAAACGGTGAAAAATGCAGTGATATGGTGTACAATAGGGTTAGGTGGGAGATGCATTGAGGACTGTTGGATCATGGAGTGGCGGCGCAGATCAACGGCGGAGATGCAGCAGCGGGATGGGATGGAAGAACCTTTATAAACAACGAAATATGACATTTTCCAATTTATAAAGGGAAAGGCCTATTTTATATGAATGGTGGAAGGTATAGTACGGTGGGCCCCAAGGGTACGGCTCGTGATCGCAAATCGAAGCGGGGAAAGTGTGTTGCGAGAACTTGCGACAGAGGGAAATGCGATCAGCGAAAATGCGATGGGGGAAATGCGATGGGAGGGAAATTGTGATGGCGCAATCAATCGCATCGCAAATATTTGCGATGGATGATCAGAACATAAAACACAACATGCGATTTTGCGATGGATGCGATTTGTGACGGATATGTGGTGGGTTATATATAACACCAAACTTTATAATAAATTTTTGTGCAATGCATGGCGGGGAAGTGGTTTAGGCCTATAATAAGGTAGGAAAATGGGTTTTGAGACTCTTTAATGCATTTTAAGGCCTAGGGAGGGAAACGATAGAGGGAATAAGGGGGAATTTGGCTAAGCAAAGGGTAGAGGGAGAATATAAAGGGGATTTGGGAGGATTGAAAGGGTACAAAAGGGAAATAGAAGGGGGGAGAAAGGGGAATGGAATAAGAAGGGGAGAAGGCATTTTGGGCATTTCTTCACAAACAGAGAGACTTTATGATGGAAATGAGCAGAGGGGATTTCACCAAAGGACAGAAGGCAAAAGGAGGCTTCAAGGATGATGTGTTTTCAGGGGAAATGCATTCCTTGAAGGCTAAAAAACATTTTAGCCCCCTATTTGCTTGTCAAAAAGTTTATGGGGGGCTAACAGTGGCTCCACATGGGGATGGCTTCTTCTTGAAGCAGTTAAGAATCCAGAGAATGATCTTTGGTGCAGGCCAGATGCCTGCTGCTTGGCACATCCCTTCTTTCTTCGATCAACTGCCACAAATCATGAAGAATTCATATCAGCAACAAAATTCTCCCATACAACTCCCTACCCACACTAAAGTCCTAACATTTTCCTTCTAGATGCATTTGGACTTGCAGACTCTTTTCATCGTCAATTTTTTCAAACATGAAAATAAACCTATTCTATTTCTACCCTTATTACTCCATGAGACCAGATTAGACTGTTGGCCTCATAGCTTCTCTACCTAGTCTAATTTCTTCTAGGATTAAACTGTCTAGTAGACTTCTTCTCTACCTTCTAAGATAGAAATTGAAAACAGTCAAGCCAGGATTAGACTGTCTGACTTGCTAGACTTTGCAGAAATAAAAAACAACTAACTACATGCTCACACACTGAGCTTTATTGAGCTTTTCCTACCTACCCTACTCTAACTGGAATATTTCCAGTCTAGCTTACAAACATTGTCTTCCAATGCAACCAGTCCATCAAGTGATCCCATGACTGGTCTTTCTTACTCAACTCTTTGAGTAGGCTGGATAGGTAGGGTAGCTCCCACTCCTTTTTTTCCACAACAACAGCTACCAAAAATTTTCTTGCTGTTTGCATCATGCTACCCAAAAATACCTTTGATCCTTCTTCAAATGTGTGTAGGAAATGTACATAAGGATCATAAAATGATACTCGGTTATGAATATCTGGCAGGCAGGCTTCAACCAGGATTTCCTCTTCTTCCACTAGATTAAGGAAAAGACTCTCTTGAGGAAGAGAATCTTCTTCATCTTCTGAACTGGAGGACTCATCGTATATGGCAGTGTTTTCCTCCTAGAGCTCTGATATATTCTGCTCTGAGATGCTAAGCTCTGTGAGAAGGTCTATGTATTCTTTATCAAGGGCTTGTTCCATTGCTTCCTCTTTTTCATAAGAAGGCTCATTGCTTTCAGCTTGCTCAAGAATATCTTCTTTGCTTTCCTCCTCTTCTTCTGCAAGGAAAGGCTGCTGGTTTCCAATCTCACTGATGATCTGTAGTAGAGCAGAATGGAGATTCAAAGAATCTTCATCTGTTATTATACTATCATAGCTCTCCCCATCAGTATCATAGATAGGTTGATTGGTTTCATTACTTCTCTGAAATTGCTGGCCTTGATCTTCCTCCCATGAATCTAAGGATGATGGTCTTGCAAGCTCAGATTCCCTTTGAAAACGCTCATCATCAAACAGATCATAAAAAGGAAAATCATAACTGTAAGTAATTTCACCCACCAAACCTTCCGGATTTTTAGCAGGTCTCTCTTCATTCTGATCCCCGAAGGAGTCTTCCGGATCTGTATCATCAGACTCACAAGAAGAATGGGCAAGATTTTGTGTTCTATAGAATATTTCTGAGGTGGACTACTGATTTAATATCTGATTAATCTCTTCTTCTGTCAAAAGAGGGGTTTCCCTCTCATCATGGACAGAAGAGCAGTAGTCCTCTTTCTCTTGTGTTAGCTGACTAGGAGGCGGGATGTTCTCTCGAGCCTCCTCTTCCATATCAGAATCTGCCTCCTCTATGTGGTCTCTTGTTTGCTCCAGACAGCATTCCCCATTAGCTTTTGCTATTAGGTCTTGATATTCTTTGGTCAGCGTAACACAAGACACAGGTGAGAAATCAGGCGGTTCCTGATCACTCTCCTCTTCGTCTTCTACAGACTCTTGAGCATCGCACATGTCTTCCTCATCTTCTCAGTCTTGAGTTTTTTCTTGCTCTGGGAGATGCATGGGCTGTTCTAAATAATCCTCATTTGCATTCAGATTGGCCATATACATCTCCAGCACTTTACCAAACGTTTCTGTTAATTCATTTAATTGATCGCACAAAGCATCATACTTTGTACGCCTGTCCGTGTTCGGATCCATGTCTCTGCAAAGAAGGTTACTGCATCTTCTCAACCAGTTCAGAGTCCTCCACCAGTGGAGTCATCAGGTCTTTTGGGAATTATGGGGTGTGGAGTTGCCAGGTGTATGAATTTGACTGTTTGAAGCAGGCTGCTGTCCACCATCAGCAATCAAATGCCAATCTAAAGGCAAAGTGGTCTCCCTAGTGGAGTCGCCATTATGTTGGCGTTCCTATGTTTTGGAAGATTTGGAAATACCAAAAGATAAGACAGCATCAAACCACTTTGGGGCCCTAGGATCTAGCCCTCCTGGACCCGGAGAGGGATCTCTCCAATATAACAAAGAATGATATATCTTTGAAAGCTCAAATGAGATATTAGGCTAGTTATGAAGCACAAAGGGGGGTTTTAAAATGATTTGGTTGGTTGGTTGCTGGGTTGGTTATGGGATCATAAACTGAGAAGGTTTTGGGAGGAAGAGAGAAAAACAGCAGGATGTTTTCAGCAAAGAAGATAGGTTAAGAAAGTGCCATCCATTGGGCTATGGAGTCATGAAAGGGAATTACTTGCAACAACTAGCCAAAGCTTTCAGAGGGCAAGTCATCTAATACTAAAGGATCTTTTATGTTTGATGGTGGGATGGAACATTAAGGATTGAAAGTGAGAGAAGGAAAGCAACCCAATTTCTGTCTATAGATCAGGTTAGAGGTCATTTAACTCCAGACCTGCTTGGACATACTCAAAGGCAGCTCTCAAAAGGACAAAGGGACAGCCCATAGATCAGACCAGAGGTCATTTAACTCCAGGTCTGCTTTAGCAGCTTCAAGGGAAAAACAGAGATAAGTTTAACAAAGAGATCTTAGAAGGGTCAGCTTGTTGCACAAGGATCCTAGTGGACAGGGCTAACTCTGATCCCCAGTGTTCCCAAATCTTCCAGCTTAAACCGATCAAGAACATCTAAGAACTGATCCATTTAATTCATACATTAGAGAGTAGGCAATAACATCCACTACACTGGTTAAATTAAGTGAAAACACTTCTCAGATAAAGCATTTCAGAAGAAAAACATAAATGGCAAGGAGAGCAGGAACATAGGGTACCTAACAAGGGTAAATCCTATGTCAAACTTCTGATGCAAGCCAGTAGAACAATGAACAGCATGAAGTGTAATAAACAAAGTAAGAAAGACATCACCAATAGTAATAGACCAGGATCCTGTGAAATGTGCTTGATTAATGATGCAAAACCAGTCATGTACACTTAGCTCAATGGCTAATACAATCCAAACTTTCTCCTCCCAGCCTATTACATAACACTACTCTGCTACTCCCTCCCAAGACTATTCTAACAGTCAGAATGAATCCCTCTAACTGCAACAGCAGCAGCCAACAACAACCCCTTACAATATGTTCCTTTGGATTCTTATAGGAGAAGATAATAATAGGAGTAGATGAATATTAAATGGATCTCATTAAGACAAAATTGTGGAAGGGTTCACGCCCATACTACTTAATGGCTTTCTGCATTGCTGTGTGTACTCGGTAGGCCGTTTGGAAGCCTCTGTCAGGTCAATATTGACCTCTGATATGTTCTTTACATCCTTACGACGGTCTGGAACTCTACGCTGCCTTCTAGAATGAATGACATGGATAAAATCTGTAGGTCTCTCCATACTTCAATAACTGATGTCCAGACACTCTTAAAGAATCTTCTGTCCGTAACATATGTTTAAGGGCTCGAGGAGGCATGGAGATTTCTTGTAGGAATGGTGTGTTGTCTGGAGAAGTACCTTGCTGATATTAAACACAGGTAGGACTTGAAATCGTGCTTAAGTCTTCAAACTATGCTTTGAGTCCTTTCCTTGCGGGGTTCAACATAAATTATATCGTTAATAAGCATTAATCCCCTTGAATCCTTTTCGACGATCTGCTGGCAACGTCGAAATGGCCTCTCTGTGCTTTTTGTTCAATAAAATGAAATGTTATGAACCCAGGCAGTGGTGGTAGAGGAATGTTGCGGAGGCCGGAGGAGTGATGGCGGAGTAGTGGAGAAATGGTGGAAACAATGAAAGGGCAGAGAAATGATCACATAGTGCAAACCCAAAGGTTAAAATTTTGGGGGAAAACAAAGAGAATGATGGAAAACAATGGCGTGAAGCCTTTGGATGTGGGAATCGGTGATACAAAACCATGGGTTAACTTGTGCACAACTTCGTGGAGTGACCACTGTCGAATGAGCCGCTCGAGATCTAACGGCATACAACAATTTCGCTCGGCATCCGCAATCAAAAAATAATGTGCAATGAGCGGGTGGTTTTTGAACAGTGTCGGAGCCACGTGTCGGATGTTGTATGGAATCGCTCCGCAATCAGAAAATACCGCCCACCGCCCAAAGGCGATGCGATAGAAACCAGGCAGTTTATGTGAAAATGGTAAAAAATGCAGTGATATGGTGTACAATAGGGTTAGGTGGGAGATGCATTGAGGACTATTGGATCATGGAGCGGGGACGCAAATCAACAGTGGAGATGCAGCGGCGAGATGGGATGGAAGAACCTTTATAAACAATGAAATATGACATTTTCCAATTTATAAAGGGAAAGGACTATTTTATATGAATGGCGGAAGGTATAGTACGGTGGGCCCCAAGGGTACGGCTCGCGATCGCAAATCGGAGCGGGGAAAGTGCGTTGCGAGAACTTGCGATGGAGGGAAATGCGATCGGCAGAAATGCGATGGGGGAAATGCGATGGGGGAAATGCGACGGGAGGGGAATTGCGATGGCGCGATCAATCGCATCACAAATATTTGCGATGGATGATCAGAACAGAAAACACAACATGCAATTTTGCGATGGATGCAATTTGCGACGGATATGTGGTGGGTTATATATAACACCAAACTTATAAAGTTTTGTGAAATGCATGGCGGGGAAGTGGTTTAGGCCTATAATAAGGTAGGAAAATGGGTTTTGAGACTCTTTAATGCATTTTAAGGCCTAGGGAGGGAAACGATAGAGGGAATAAGGGGGAATTTGGCTAAGAAAATGGTAGAGGGAGAATATAAAGGGGATTTGGGAGGATTGAAAGGGTACAAAAGGGAAATAGAAGGGGGGACAAAGGGGAATGGAATAAGAAGGGGAGAAGGCCTTTTGGGCATTTCTTCACAAACAGAGAGACTTTATGATGGAAATAAGCAGAGGGGATTTCACCAAAGGACAGAAGGCACAAGGAGGCTTCAAGGATGATGTGTTTTCAGGGGAAATGCATTCCTTGAACGCTAAAAAACATTTTAGCCCCCTATTTTCTTGTCAAAAAATTTATGGGGGGCTAACAGTACCCTCTTCATTTTCAGAACAACATCTGCCGAAATATTTGTCTCACTAGCCGAATTGGAACCCAAATAAATAGGTCCATATTTTGAAATTCCAAGAGCTGTAATATTCATTTCGTCGTCTGATTTTGATACCAATTCAATTGTTCCAACACCTGCAAATCCTTCAATATGATCTTTTCATCATCCTCTAATTTAGATTCTTGTTCTTGTTGCATAGTTGCAACTGTATGTTGCTTCTCTTTTTTGTTGTTCCTCTTACACCTCAATTTGGGATGCAGTTTCCATCAATTCTCCTCATCATTCCCTTATTTCTCACAATGAGTACAAGAGGGATTTTCTTCCTTTCTCTTAGTTGTTTCTTTCCTTCTTAGGTGGTCTTCTTGCTTATAGTTCCCCCTACTTTCAAGATGTACAACCTTCACACTAGCTTCATCAAGATTTTTAGGTTCAAATAATAATAACGATTGACACAAATAACTATGAAAGGAGCCTATATATTTCATCAACGTCTCAGGGGTGTCTAGTGGAACATTTAATGCTAGTACTTGTTTCCTAAACTACTCTATAAAATTGTGAACATTTTTACCTTTACTGTGTTTCAAATGTTTCCATCCCGTTATGGCTTTTTTTTTGTAACCCAATGGGTAAAACTATCCCCTTAAAGAAGAAACAAACTTCGACCAAGATGAAATAAGTTTATGACTATTCTTACCACCTTTTTGCAGCTTGCATTCCCACCAGACGAGAGCAATGCCACTTAATCATAGGGATTCTAGTTGTATCTTAGTTTCATCCTCTTTCATTCTTTGTATGTGACAATATACCTCAACCTTTCTGATCCATTTATCTAGTTTTTCTGTATTAGATGCTCTACTAAATATAGAAAAATCAAACTTGACATCCAATTTTAAAAATGTCTTTTTAGATACATTCCTATGATGTCTATTAAAATGATGAGAAAAGGAAGAATAAGAAGTTTCACTGGAGGACGGAGAGGGACGGGGTTCTTCTCCTCCACCTTCATGATTTATTGAGGCATGATAATCTGATTCTTTCTTATCTTGCTTCATTTTATTCTCATATTTTGCAAACAATTTTTCCACTTTTCCTACCATGGCGTAGAAGTCCTTGCAATAGTTTTCCTCTTTCTCCAATCATGGATCTTCATCTTCCATTTTCCCTCTTAATGTTGCACGCTCTGCATCTGGATCAAAGGACTTAATTTTTCCTTCACCTCTTTAGAGATTTCCCCTGGTTATCATACATTTGTAATTCACATCAACAGAAGATCGGCTCTGATACCAAAATTGATCAAGATATTTTTACTTTAAAGATGCATAAATAATTTCATATAAAAATCATGTAACCATGAAGTCAAATCACATGAAGGGAGCGAAAATAAAATGAAACCATGAGATGAGAAGACACAAAATAATGGTAACAGAGTTCACTAAGTGTGGGCTATGTCTCTGGGCTCTACTCAAAGTGAGCAGGTTGATTTCATTACTCTTCAACAAGAATTAAATTACATACATGTTCAAAAAGGCACCTTATACCTCCACTTCTGGGGATGGCCCGGAAATGCATACCTCTCTGAAGAAATGGACTACACCGTTGAATTCTTGGCATGAAATCATGAAAAATGACTATAAATTTGACCCTGTTTTGACTTGGTTAAAATCAAGACCCTAGGGAATCTCAAGATTCCCTTAAATATTCCTTCTCGCTCGTTGACTGAAATAATGAAACTTAGGTGCCAAATTTGACTTCACCAATGCGATACTTGAAAACTTCTAAGAAAAATGAGTATAAACTCAACCTGTTTCAGAAACTGTGAAAATTTGGTCCCATGGGAATCTTTTAGATTCCTCATGGTTCCCTAAATATTCCTCTCTGCAACTGGACTGAATATATGATGCTCCAATGAAAAAAATGATCTCACCATAGTGCTCCTTGTGAAATTTTGAGAAAAATGAGTATAAAATTGATATAATTTTTTTACCTTAAAAAATTACCCCACAAGGGAATATTTTGTGGAATATTCATGCTTCAAAATATGTTTGCAAGCGGACCACTCTGGTCTTGAAACCGACTCATGCTCAATGGCATCCCGTTATTTTCCTCCTCTCGTCGAATGGCACATTTATGTGTTTTTATAATAATTGTGGTGGATAAATTGAGGAAAACATCTTGGGTCATTGGTGACATGGCTAAATTTGACAGGGGAGGTCGGCGATTCCAACCCCCTCCCTGACCACATATCAAAACTTGATGTATTTTTTGTTTGGTTCACATTTTATTTGGGCAGTGGTTATGGCATGGGTTTGCACATGGAGTGGGTCGGCCGATGTGGCTGGCATGGGTTCGATACCCATAGACTTACAAATATATGTTTGTTGTTGTATAAAGGACAGGGTCTCAGTTTAGAGCTGTAGGACTTGACCCCTATATCTATATATATATATATATATATATATATATATATATATATAGATATATATATATATATATATATATATATATATATATATATATATATATATATATATATATATATAACATTACAAAGGTGGGGGTTGGGAGGGTTCGTTAGGCCCGCCTACCCCATTTTCTTTAATAATTTTTGTTTAGACTGAATATTAAGCTGACCACCAAATTTTTTAGGGGACATTAGAAAAATTAAGTAGGCAAAAAAATTTCCTTTTCTGATCGCGAGATTCTGTGCTGTGACCCTTTCCCAAAAAATTTCCTCGTTAGTGACTTCCACTTGGCCTAGCTTGACCAAAACTTTGACTGCAAATATATTGAGCATGTGAACTTGGATTTGAGTGGCATTCATGTTGTTGGAATCATGATGATTAGAACTACGATCTAGTCCTATTTTCACTTCAATCCAATGAATTTCATTTTTGAGACTTTTCTGAGCCACTTCTGAATTCAGAGCATTTCTGGAGTCGCCCGGATCAGATTGAGGATCGAGTCGTTTAGGAAGTTCAGAGGCATCGAGGTTATCATTTTTGGAACACAAGGTCAAAGTCTCTCTCAATTCAACCCTTTTCCCCAAATTTTTTTGGCAAAGTACATAGTGGATCATTTTCAGGCCTATGGAAAGATCATAAAGTCCTACTCTATGTGCGGGAATTTTAGTCGTCTCAATATTTTTTGAGAGGTACCTTCATCTCGCTAACTTTTTTCTTTTACTAAGGTACTCTTGTTAATTTTGGGTAGCTTAGGGATAAATTCCCTCCTATGGAAATTATTCCTCATCAAGAAAGACCCTTCTAGCAATTGGAAGAATTTAATTTGGTTAAGGAAAAATGTATTTTTTAATATGGAAACCCACATGTGCACAAAAAGGATAGGTTGGCCCAAAAGGAAATTGGACACTCATGGATGGCTATAAATAAATTTAAAGTGACCCTCATTCGAAGACACTTCATTAATAAGAATTCTTATTTCTCTCTTCTTTAGTTTGGCTCACATAGGTCTGAGGTTGGTTCATATAGGTCCGAGATTGGAGGGTCTGAAGCTTTCATGTGTGATTTAGGGTTTTGATTTGCAATTGAAAGGTTGTCACATGGAATTTTTAGTTGCAACCATAGGCACACAGGCTTATCCATACGATTGGAGGGTTTCAACCACATGCACATATACTCTCTTCGTGCGACTGTAAACTAGGTTTTTATTTCATAAGTTGACCACAAAAGTTGACAGTTAAAAACATATATTTATAGTTGACCGCGGGCTTCTAAATCATGTTTTTTTATTATTAGCATTTTTGGGTTCATTTCTTAGATGTTGTTTAGTTAATTTTGTTAGATATTTTTGTGGTTGAAGATATAGATCATTGTAATCTCTCTTTACTGAAACATTCAATGACAATCTAATAAGAATAATTTGAAAGGGTTTCCCCCCTTGTGGAGTTTTTCCTAAGTTTGTATCCAACCCTGGTGTCTCTATGTGTGAATGTTTTTCTTCTACTTTATTTATGCTTCGTTGCATTGTTGGTGATATTACATAATTTCATATATTTTTTAATATTTTTATGATGATGTGGGGTGAATTCAGTTATCTAAAGAAAAGCAATATATCCCTAAGAAAAATTAACATGGTATCGGAGTTGAGCTAAATAAAAGTCATTGATATCACCCCTATTAAGACATCATCGATGAGAGCAAGAGAAGATGGAGGAGACTGAAAACAATGAGCCTAGGGTTAGAAGGAAACCCTAGGCAAACTGGTTATTTGGATTTGATGGTTATTTTTTTTTAAATGTCTTAGCACAGAAATCCTACTGCTAAATATTGATTTTCTTCTCCAACTTGTTTTATTATACACAAGTTATTTAACTGAAATATTCATGAAAAATTTGAAGTAAATACAACTAATAGCGTACACATATATTGATCATTTACTAAACATCATTCACATATCACAAAGGACACAGACTTTTCAGACAAATGTCCCCAGAAAAACCCAATACAGGAAAACCGGTGCAACAGATCTAAGGGTTTATTATTATTAAGCAACAATATTCTGAGTACATTTAGGGTGCCATAAACCAGCTCACCCAATAGAGAAAACCTTGGAAACAGAGAAAAATGTGAGATATACCTCACTCCCGCAAGTCCGAGTTGATCCAGATGTGCCACTGGTGAAACCTCGGCTAGCTTTGCACAGTCTCTATGGTACCCCTATGTAAGGCTACATGGCCTTGGCTGACGGACTGCGTCACCCTAGCTCTGCACTGATTAGATTCTCTCGGATCTGGTTTCACCTCTACCAGCTCAGAAACCCCAGCTTCCAGTGAATTTAAGACTTTTCCTTGGAGGCTCTACATTGCCCCTGCGTGGGCATGTGTCACCCTCTCTAGGGATTGTGTCACACCCTCTGATGGTTGTGCTACCTCCACTGCATCTCTGGTGCCCTTGCTCTGCATTGTACTCTTGGTCCTCCTGAAAAATCATTGCATCTGCCCTCACTGATTCTCTCAATCACTCAGTTTTGATCTTTGTCCGAGCACTACTGTGTCAGAAGTATTCGATCTCTTAGATTCATTTTGTGTATCCTCCAACTAACCCCAAGCCCTTCCTTTATAATTTTCTCATTAACAAATCAATAGCGGTGATCTAATCTCTAATCAACGACTAAGATTAAAATAAACTTGATCCACATCACTTAGAATGTTCATCACATGTGTAAATTAATTCACTTTAATTTTTTTATTTCCCTAAGTTAGACTTAGGGTCCCCATTAAAAAATTTAATTATTTGAATAACATCTACACCAAATGGAATTTTTCCAAACTCTTTCTGGGTCTTGGAGATCTCATGTGTTCTAACCCCTCCACAATTTTTTGGAGATAGAGAACATCTGACACTACCCCAAAATCTCAACACTCCCTCTTAGCGAGGAGTGTGCTCTAGCAATACTTCCCCACTGAAGCATCACCCTGATCTCTAGCATCAATATCTATGTTGATGCTTTGCCTGGTGCCCTTCATCCACTGCGTTACTGCTTTCTGTACTACTACCCATGTCACTGCTACTGACACTGCTACATCCGTACTGCAACTCCCTCTCAAATTGCTGCATCATGTTTTCCAACTGCTACACTGCAACTCAGTTGCTGAGAAGTAATAAACTGAAGGACCACCACCCAATCACTAATAGTAAATCCAGTCAGGTTTCATCTCATCACCGAAGCTCCATCTGTTGTTGCATATCGCTATCTCTCTGAAACTTTGTGTTGTCTTCTGCACTACGCTGCGTAAGCACTGCCTTTGCACTGCTGAAATCCCACCAACCACTGCGTTGTTTCTTCCACGCTAATTTTTCCTGTCCTTTGTAGTGCTTTAAACTTCTGCATCCCAAATTTGCCTCTGCTTCTCCATGATCTTCTACACCCACTACTCTAGTCATCTTGCTACTATCTTAAGTCTCCCGTAGCTCGTATGTGATCCGATAATTTGGGTACCTCAAGGATCTTGACACCACCATTTGTAGCTACTCTACAGATCTATATCTCCCCACCTCTTCTCTCGAGGCACATGAGCACTCATTGCCACATCATCCTCACTATCGTTGTCCCCTCTAGTTTTTTTTGCCTTGGAATCTGAAGCTTCCTTGTCCTTCCTCTTTGGACAAGTGCTAGTGAAGTGTCCAAGTTTGCCACATATGAAGCACCATACATTGGATAGGTCCTTCTTATTCTTCCCTTTTTGTTTTTTTCCCTTTGATTCTAGAGTCGCATCCTCCTCCTCCTCCTTCTTCACCTTGATACCTCTGTTGTTGAAATCCTTCTTGTTCATCCTCCAAACCTCCTTCTGTCAAAGGATAAACCACATGTCACCCAAATTTGGGAGTTGTGCTATACCCAATATTCTTTGGACAAAGCTCTCCCAATCATCAGTGACTGCATTCAGGGTAGTCCTCACCAAGATCCCTTCAACCAGAGATTCCCCATGGATATCAGTTGATCTCGGATTGTCTACAATCTAAAGAGGAAGGGATCAATCTCCTCTCCCTTCTGCATCTGGAACATTTGCATACGGTTCTCTAGAAGCATCTTCCATTGGACAGAGCATAATTGATACAACATCGTCAAAAATGTACATATCTCATGTCTTATACTCTTCTTGGTAATGTGTGGGACGACGTGATCCTTTACTCCATCCATGATCAAGTGCTTTTTTTGCGCCTAATTTTAGTTGAAATTCTTGAGAACATCCACATCGGTCGGGATAGATAGGAAATTTTCCATGTGGTCTTTGATACCATACGCCTCCAGGAATGTTAGGATTCTGGCCTTCTAGTTTTCATAATTGGACACACTGTCCAACCTATCCTGATCTCTCAGTTCGTATAGGGCCATCTCTGCTTAAATTGTCGAAACATGTACTCTTCTCCCTTCTACTACTCTCACACTCAAAATAAGACTAGATTTGGTTTCTTGGTGCTTTAAACCCTCTAGAGATACTTCTCTCTTTGACAACTAATTTACCTCCCAAAAATCCTTCACCAATTCTACTGAATCATCCCTCTGCAATGACCCTCCTGATTGAATCTCAGACTTCATGGAAAAATTATGCTGAGGAAACGCTTCTCCTCACTTTGTCACCTTTGTTAGGCACTTTTCTACACTGACAAAATTGATTCCCCACCAGCAACCTCTGAAGATCAGAAGCTGCATGTCCAGCCTCGCCAAACTGCATAGTGTCTCTCCAACTCAGGTTGTGTCACCCTTTAGGGCTTGCTTCAGCCCAACGTGATCCTAACACCCTCTGAGTCACCCACTAGGGCCTGTTTTAGCCTCTTCGTCAACTCTACGTGAGCAGACTAGATCTGTGTCCCTTCTGTTGGGTCTGTGTCCCTCTTGGTGTTGCGTTGCCTTCTCCCAGATCTGTGTTGCTTCTGATGCCCTTCCTGCAGCAAAAATATTCATCTCCTTTTTATATGGTTCATATTGATCTGCAATTCTTTGATACCATGTGAAAATTTTTGAGCATAGAAATCCTACTGCTAAATATTGATTTACTTCTCCTACTTGTTTTATTATACACAAGTTATTTAACTGAAATATTCAGAAAAAAATTTGAAGTAAACACAACTAGCAGCCTACACAAATAAAAATTATTTACTGAACATCACGCACAAATGAAAAAGGACACACAGATTTTTTGGAAAAATGTCCCCGGAAAAACTCAATGCGGGAAAACTGGTGCAATAGATCTGAGGGTTTACTATTGTTAAGCAGCAACATTATGAGTACATCTAAGGTGCCATAAACTAGTTCACCCAATAGATAAAACCTCGGTAATAGAGAAAAATGTTAGATATACCTCACTCATGCAAGTCCCAGCTATTCCGGGTGATCCAGTAGTGAAACCCTAGCTAGCTCTGCACAGTCTCTACATTTCCATTATGTAAGGCTGCGTGGCCCTAGCTGAGGGACTGCGTCACTCTAGCTCTAAGTTGATCAACTTCTCCCAAATCTAGTTTCATCCCTTCCAGCTAAGAAACCCCATCTTGGAGTGAATTTTAGACTTTTCCTTGGAGGATTTTCACTTCCCTTGCATGAACCCTATGTGGGCCTATGTCACCCTCTCTAGGGACTGCATCACACCCTCTAATGGTTGCAATATTTCCATTGCGTCTCTTTTTCCCTTTATCTGAGTTGTACTCTTGGTCCTCCTCACCAATCACTGCATCTACCCCTCACTGCTTCTCTGAATCACTCAGATCTAATCTTCATCTGAGCACTGCTCTGTCAGAAGAATTCGATCTCTTAGATTCACTGTGTGTATCCTCCAACTGACCCCAAGCCCTTCCTTTATAATTTTTTCGTTGACATATCAACGGTCGTGATCTAATCTCTAATCAATGGCTAAGATTAAAGGAAGCTTGATTCACGCCACTTAGAATGTTCTCATCACATGTGTAAATTAATTCACTTTAATTTTTTAATTTCCCTAAGTTAGACTTAGGGTCCCCATTAAAAAAATTAATTATTTAAATAACTTTTACACTAGATGGAATTTCTCCAAACGCTTTATGGGTCTTGGAGGTCTCATGTGTTTTCACCCCTCCACAAAGTTTTGGAGCTAGAGCACATCCGATGCTACCCCAAAGTATCAACAATTTTGAGGTTATGGTTTAGAAGAAACCATCGAATATGATAAAGGCATGAGTTTTTATTCTAGCCCATGTGACAGATTTGGTATAACTCTAGATGGGATAATCTCAATTAGACATGGTCGCTGATGAAAATGATCTGATATATTGAAGGAAACATTGTTATATGGAAAAAGGACAGTAATGACCCTTGAAGGTTGGTTCAAAGATAAGTACCATTTATATTTATGTTATTTCTTGTTGATATTTATTCTTTTGATTATTACTTATACTCCCTTCATGAATATTTGAGTGTATAATTCTTCTAACCTCTAGATGAGATGTGATAAGTAGATTCTTCTTGAGGATCATCTAAGGTGTAGGAAAAGAGAGCTAGCACAAAATAAGGTACCTGATTAAAAGGTTTCAAAGTAGCATATGAAAATTATGATATGCAAGTAAGAGATACAATTTGCACAAGTATATGAATAATTTGAGGTATATATAGTGTATTATTTCGATAATTTAGATGCAATATTGGATGGAAAGTTAAGCCTTTAATTATGACAATAATATCACCTTCATATGAAAGTAAGTTTCATCTCTGGCCCATGTGATATATTGGTTCTCTTGATATTTTGCAATTATTTTACATTTTAGACATGATGGATTTCCTAAATCAAGCTAGATACATTGGTTTTGATATATTTTGATTTGATACTATTGTTAATGCTTTTGATAAGCATGGTAACCTTGATGATGAAAGTGTAAAAATAAGATGGATACTCAGGATCTTCTTCTTGACCTTGGTTAGGTTTTGATAAGCTCAATAAATTTGACAGTATGACAAAATTGGATTCCTTGACTTGATGATTAAGTAATATGATAAAGAAGTGATGTAAATATTATGATCCTTGAAGTATGTCAATACACTTTACAACTACACTAATTATATGAAACTAACCCTTGATGAAAGTTTTATGCCATGTTCATATGTGATGATGAAGTAGTTGATGCTAATATGTTATGACTATGATGTATATATGTCGAAGAATATGATATAGTTTGATATCATGATAGACTAATATTTATGTTGACGGATGGCAGTATTATGATAGATAAGTTGATGTTTTGAATGATGGTGACTGAAGTGGCTTCCCATTCAAATGGAGAAACTTTTCATGAGATTTTAACACCTATTATTATTTAAAAAGAAGACACTTAACTACAAAAGGAATAATTTTAGTCATGAATAAACATTTGATGTTGTGGAGAAAGGTTTTTTCAAGTTATAAAGTGAGAAAATAAGGTTGCTTCTAGTCCAATCCTCAATTGATGAGAGAAAGGCTTAAAGGTGTGGTTATACAATTCCCAACCGCGCAATATAAGGAATATGGGTGTGGTTGAGCCTATAAGATATAAAAAATAAAATATTATGCCTAATACTAGGAGCGCACCAGAAGTATGACAGACGTACAGATATGGAACATATGATGGAGAGTTCTATGAGAAAATACCATTGTATGGTTCGAAACAAGCTCCCTGAGCCTATCATGTATGCATTGAAAAGTTACATGGTGAAGTATGAAATAAATTTTGATCTGAACCTCTACGTTGGTACAAGGTATGCCTTTGATTTTGGTTTTATATGCTGAAAATATATTATTTACAGGTAATGAGCCTCTGATGATAAATCACAATAGGGAGCTGACCTCTGATTTCAAAATGAAATATTGTGAGATATACTCCTAGATATATGAGTCTGCATGGATACACTAACATTGACTAGGATAGGAAGCATTATTGATATAAAGAGTGCAATTGGGTGTTGCTTTAGCTTTGGATCTATCATGAGATTTTATGAAAAGTTCGTAGCTTTAAGCACGACTAAGTTTGAATATAGTATTGCTAGCATGATTATATGTGTGACAGTTTGAAATATCTTTAGAGATATGTTTGAGCAAGTTTTAGATATGACAGTGGTATCTTGCAATAACAAGAGTTGGATTTGATTGAAAAAGAATCTCATATATAGTTGGGATAGAGATATCTTCATAGATTAAGACAGTGCTACTGAGACAAGCTTAGGATTTTTGCTACCTCAGTGAGAGGGAGTATGAATAAGGTATCCTTTTTATGATATGTATTTATTCTAACATGATAATTGATGTAATTTCTTGCGTGTACGAAAAATTATAGGAATGTTGATCTTGGTAATGTATTAGGAAGTATGAATGAACCTTTAATGAGTTGTTTAAGCCTGTATCATATATGAGCACATATATATATTTTTTATTTTCATAGAGTTAGGCTGATTGAGGACACTAAGCCAACTCTTCCCCTTTTCTAAGCTTCTAGGGTGAAGAATTGAGATATAGGGCTCATGGGGTTGAGGTATCTATTAAAAATAGGGCATCACCACTATATATTACCCATAGGGTGGAAGATGTAGTTCCCCTATCTTAGTCTATGCATAATATACCCCATTTGGAATTTGTATTTCCCACCAATCTGGCCAATGGGTGTTGGCTTCTTGAGTTAGAATTAGTCATCAAAAATTTTAGGGGCTAATATTCGCAGGTGGGCTAATTTTCCATGTTTTTTCTAAAAAAAAGATTCTCCAGCTTCCATTTTTTATAAAAATGATTCGCCCAAATTTTACAATATAAATTTATTTTAACTTAAAAATCGCAAACATCATATATAGAGTATATATAAAATCATTATAAATTTGAATAATTTTACAAATATATCAATAAAAATTTTATAGTTTGCATATTAGGGACTAGTGAGATTCGCCAATGTTTTAAACTTCAAAATAATTTCCCATCCTTCAAATTTTCCCTGAGTTAGATGTGATACTTACCATTTATGGTAATTGGCATCCCACTCAAGCTATAGTTGTATGTGTTCTACCAATGACTCTTTAGGGTATTGTTGGGAAGATCAATAGATAATATTATAGGTGTGATCCTTACCATTTATGTTAAGTAGTATCCCTCCTATTATCACCAGGAAATGGGATAGGTGCAGTCCTTACATCATAAGGTAAGTGGTGTCTCTCCTATTATTTTTTGTTTTTTGGGTGGTAGCATTGGCTTCCCACTATAAAAGTTTCCTAGTTCATAACATTTATCCCTACTGGCAAATTTTCTCGGGTCGTAGCATTCGCTCTTTGCTAGTAGAGTTTCCCAGGTCGTAGCATTAGCTCCCCACTTGCACATTTTCCTAGTTCGTATCATTTCCTCCCCTCTAGAAATTTTTCCTCAATCTTAGCATTGGCTTCCCACGGGTAGAACTTATGAGGCCGTAGCATTGGCTCCTCGCTGTAAGAGCTTCCCGAACCATATCATTGGCTCCTCATTCACAAATTTTCCTAGGTCATAACATTGGTTCCCCACTGGTAGAGTTCCACTAGTATAGTTTCCAGAGTCATAGAATTGGCTCTCCGTTGCCACAAATTCCTAGGTAGCAACGTTATCTTCCCATTGACAGTGATTTTAGGTGGTAGAAGTGGCTCTCCGATGGATAGAGGGTGGTATATTGGGCTCCCCTTTGATGTAAAATTATTCTTCATTTAGATTCAAGGGTGTTTAGAAAATGAGCAGATCAAAGATGATCAAAGATGAGCAAGGATGAGAAACGATGAGAAAATACGGAATTTGATGATGTCAATATATTTGTGATGATACATATGTTATAGTCAGAAATTTATCCATAACTAAGAGGGAGTGTTAATTTTTGGAAGTTCAGGGATAAATTCCCTCTTGTAGATAGTATTCCTTGTCAAGAAAGACCCTTCTAGCCCTTGGAAGAATTTAATTTGGCTAACAAAAAATATATTTTACTTTGGAAACCCATATGTGCACAAAAAGGAAAGGTCAACCCAAAAGGAAATTGGACACTCATGGATGGATATAAATACAAGTCAAGTGACTCTCATTTGGATAAAATTCATTAATAATTATTCTCTCTCTTCTTTAACTTGGTTCACATAGGTTCGAGGTTGGTTTTTGGAGATTGGTTTGTACAGTTATGATATTACAGAGTTCAAATATTTCACGTGTGATCTAGGGTTTTGATTTGCAGCCATAGGGTTGTCACAAGGAATTTTTAGTTGCAAGTGCAAGCACACACACTTATCCATGTGGTTGGAGGGTTTCAGCCGCATACATGTACACTCTCTCCATGTGACTAGAAACTAGGTTTTTATTTCTTCAATTGACCGCAAAATTCGGTAGTTAACTACATATATTGACAATTGACTGCAATCTTCTAAATTAAGGTTTTTGATTATTAGCATTATTGGGTTCATCTCTTATATGTTGTTTAGTTTATTTTTTGAATAGTTTTGTGGTTGAATATATGGATCATTGTGATCTCTCTTTGTTGAAACATTAAATGACAATCTAATAAGAAGAAGAATTTGAAATGGTTTTCCCCCTTGTCTGGTTTTTCCGTAGTCTCTGACCAGTCGTGGTATCTCTATGTGTGAATGATTTTATTGTATTGTTCCTTATATTCCACTACATTATTGATGATATTTTTATTTCTACATAATTGCATACGATTTTGAATAATTGTATGATGTTGTGGGGTGAATCTAATGTGTAAATAATGAAATTCAATTTACTAAAGAAAATAACAACATAGCCCTAAAAAAATTAACAACTCTCCTACTCAGTATCCTATGAATCAAAGTATTATGCCTCTGTTATGCACTTTAGAAAGCACTTATTCATGTTGGCATATTATTCCTTTGTTATTGGGGCCTTCTTTTCACTTTAGATCTCATAAGCCTTACTCTGTGTAATTGGATTCCCTTTCGGTCCCCCCAAGGGCTTCTTGGGTGTCCCCAATTTCCCTTTACTTTGCTCCTGATTGTTGACCCTCCTAGAATTCATTTTATTGATCTTGAGACCCTTTGTAAATAGGCCCACCCTGACCATTGGCTCCCTTTTGTTTGAATTTGTACGATTTCACATTGACAAGTCCCCTCTGGCATCACAGGTGATAGTAACAAAGGCATTAAATGACCACAAAAACTTGAGGACCTTCACACTGAGATCCTAAACCTGCAATGGGTTGTTCATCATCAAGCAAACATAATTATGTTCCTTTTAGAAGAAATTAAATCTCTCCACTCCAAATTCAATTGTTCGAAAGATGAAGTGGATCATGTGCACAAGAAATTAAACGAGCTTCAAATGCATTATGAAATATGTGAAAATCATAGTTCCACAACCATCACTCTCATCCAACTTCCAGGACATTTGCAAATCGAATTAAATATTTCCCTAGAAAATGAACACTTTCCCTTTGGTTTATGAATTCCTTATGTAAATATGTTTTGATGTTAGGTCAGTTTTGGAGACAGTGTCTACCAAAATTATGGTGCGGGTCAATATTTTCTAGTAGCAGGCTTCCAGTGTGAAATTTTGATAGTTTGATCTAATTCTTCATTGAAGAAACAGATGTATGGGAAAGCCATTTAATCATATCTTGAGTATTTTTTGTGACCGAGCGCAAACTTAATAGCGAAATTACTCATTTATTTTTAAAAAAATAAAAAATAAATACTATTTTATTATAAAATTTAAGTTTCATGTTTTCCTTTTTCTTAATAAAAAAATATACTAAACTATGTAAGCCTACTTTTAGGATATGATTCTAAGATCCTTTTATTTACAATTCTTAAAAATTTAAGGTAATTTATTATTAATGGTATATATAAGTGTTCATTGTGCAATATGCACAATGAAAGGCTCCACTGTACCTTGAAGTGAAATTGATATATTAATTTTATGGGACTTAAATTTCTGAGTATGCATTTTCTTGATATATAAAATTGATGGGTGTCTTCATCACCTCCATTTATAATATATGCTTAATATGAATTTCAAATAACATGTGGCCAATTTCTCTATATCTTCAGCGGTTTGGGGTAGTTTCTATAACGATTGCAAAGTGTGCATGTCTCACGGTTTAATAGTTAAAGAATATGAGGAATGTTCATATTTTAAGGTTGACTATTCCATAGATTATCAATATTGTCGTAATTTCTTATAAAATGGAAGAGAGTTATGATTATTTGTTTAAATTTGTGCTAATCGAGGACTTAGGTGTTAGGAAGTCTAATTTACTATCGATATTTACTTGTAATGAGGCACGAGAGTGTGAAGGTGTCCATCTTGGACACTAATTGACTATGTATTTGATAAATATGGGAGTTTCACATGTAGGGGAGTATTGATTAGGTATATATCAATAACTTGACTTGAATCCCCAAAAATAATTTAAGCCCTGAGTCCCGAAAAATAATTTAAGCCAAATAGACCTACCCAAGGTATTCCCAGAAGGAGGGAGTGTGAAAATGTGATACAATGAAAGAATAATATTCAAATGATGCAAAGAAGAAGTCACAAGGAAAATCAAAAGAAGTTATTGTTTTATCGTGAAAACCTATCTTTATTGATAGTTCCATCTTGAGAGGATATCTCCCATAGATTTTGGCTCCTACTCCTCTTTGGATCTTACACACTAAAGATCAAACAACCTTAAGTTCTTGAAACAACAACACTAGTGAAAAAAAATCATGTTAAACATGAAAAATATAGAAGAACACATGAATAAACATCAGTAAATTATTTTCTTTGCATTAATATTAGGCTAAAGTACATAAAGGAGTCTCTTGCAAACTTTTCCTTAACCAACCTCCTAACTTTCATTCACTAGTATCTAGACTTGGTCATACAAGATTATTTCATAGATATTTTAGTTGCATTTTGGTATGACACTTTTTCCTCCTATGTGGCCTATGGAGATATTTGTTTATGTATATTTATCTTATGATTATCCATATTTAACCTATACATATTCTTGGCTATACCCAAGGTTATGATTAAAAATTATCAAATCAATCGTGATATGTTCAAACATAACCAAATCAACCTTATCCATGAAAAATATTTTCTTTTTTTTTCTCTATTCTAGTGACAGAAGGGATTTCTTAGCTTATGTTTCTCCAATGACACTGAAAAAGGGTGTTGTTAGGCTTATTATATCTCTCCCAAAACAAAAACAAAAAAATGTTGAAGCCCAAAAAACTTGTTTTTTTAGAGTCTTCCACTAAGCACATTTTTACCCTTTGACTTGGAGAGGATTTTTCCCTTCTATTGGACCTTGGGAGGTATATTTTTGAGCTAGAACAAGCACCATCCTCAAAATCAAGGGAAATTCCTATAGATATTCCCAAGGATGTGTACTCCATTATGTGTGTGTGTAAATAGAGAGAAAGAGAGGTGTTTATGTGTATGTATTTTCATCATGGATAAATATGTATACCATATTTAGAATCTTCATCAAGTATAAGTAGTGGGAAAATTAAGTGTTTTATTGTTTATATGGACTAAACCCCTAAATTCTTCACTTTGAAAATAAAATTAAATCAACCAACTCATCCAACATGTAAATAAAATAGATAGTCACAATATTGTTTTTAATTCATAGTATTGCACATGAATTATTAATTTGCATGCATAGTTTATTTTTGAATATCCATAGTCAATCCCCTTAGACCCATCTCCATTATCAAAAACTACCTAATGGCACTTGAAATTTAGAGGTGAAATACTCCATAGAGAAGGCATGTATCATGTGTATGTTTTAACTATGTAAAATTAATTGTTATAAAAGAGTTCTTAATAAAATAGAAAAAATGCAATGGAAAACACACAGCCATGAACATAGAGATTTTAGCCTAGAAACCCAAATAAGGAAAACTAGAAATAGTTTTCAATATATATATATATATATATATATATATATATATATATATATATATATATATATATATATATATATATATATATATATATATCAATCATGCAACATCCATAAACTACCAATACCTTTATCTTAGAACTGTATTTCCTAATTGAAACTGCCAAACCATGGGATACACCTCCATGGACCGCAAAAATACTGAATGAAAAAACCATGTGTTGAAAACTACCAAAAAAGGATGCAAACAAAGGCCCATTTTTTTGGGGGGATGCTACCCCCACTCACAGAGGATTTTTCCCCATGTGAACCCACCAAATAGGGGGGCTTAACCCCACCTGTGACCCCCCCCAAACATGGAGGAATGTTTACCCCATTTCGACCCCCCTCCTCCCATTGTGCTTTATGAATTTTACAATTCATGGGAGTAGTCATGCAAAGAATATAACACATAATCAACATTCTCTAACTTTTCATGTTCTTTGCACATAAGGGGTCATAAGAGTACATGGTCAAAAATATGTCAAAAATATAGGCAAGGAATTCCCATTGTTTCTCTACAAAAAAGGAACTTTTAAATGCTCACATATTTTTCTAATGAATATGAAAAATTCTTCAAAGTTTTGACCTTCACTAGTAGCACATCCTATCTCATTATATCTAGCCCAAAGTTATATTGAAATCAATATGTTCTATCTTAGGATGATACATTGGGTTCTTTGCTAGGAATATTGCACTATGACTATCACAATCTATCTTCACAACTTATTGTACCAACTCAATACCTAAATACAACATATGTAACCATACTACTTGCTTGCTTGCATGACTGGGTACCATGAATTCATCTTATGTAGTTGAGAGTGCCATTACAAATTGTCTCTTACTCATCCATTTGATTTATCCTTTAAATATGTTAAACACATACCCACTTGTAGATATTTTGTGATCCAAATCCCTAAACCAATTTGTATCAACAAATTCATATATTTTTAGCACTCTACCCATCTTAGTATTCCTTGGTAGCAAAATCCATAACTAGTAGTGCCATGTAAATGCCTTAAAACTCTATTTATCTCTATTCAATGTTCCTTCCTTGGTTTTGACATGTACCTACTCAATACTCCCCTACTATTGCAATTCCCATTCTAATACAATCAATTGCATGCATCAAACTTCCAATCAAACTAGCATATGGAACATGGGACATATCTTCTTCCTCTTCTTGTGTCTTGCGACACGGTTCTATAGATAACCTCACACTTACTTGAATAAGGAAATTTATCAGTTTACATTCCTACATATTAAACCCCCACAATATTTTTATGACATATTTCCTTATATTTAAAGAAAGTTACATGTTTTTCAATCTCTTTTCATTTCCATCATAAAAATGAAATTCATAGCACCAAATATCCTTCATGTCAAATTATACGACAACTAAGCTTTTGCTTCTTGGATAATTTCCCTATCATTTCCAATAACATCATATCATCCATATATAAGATCAAATAAATGTAATATAATCACAAAATATTTTGAAATTACAAACAATGACCCAATTTTCTCCTTGTGAATATAAGTGTAATGTTCCAAATCAGGAAAATGCTACAACAATGAGAATATCTCAAGATATTCTAATGTTGGAGACCCAGCAATATGCAAACACAATCATGGAGAAGAAGTAACACTCAAATCATAGAAATGTAAGAGAAATCCATAGCTATATTATTAAGAATTAGCAGCAACAAAGGAATACAAGATCTTGAGGAAAATGACACTCAAGATAAGCAATGCTCAACCTCAAGAGACTAGTACATGAATCATGACAAAACCACTGCTACACAATGTATACCAAGCTATGACAGCACAGTTTTATAGAGAAACTGCATGATACATATGTCAAATACATGAATATGTCAATATATGGCCCAATACAACAATGAGAGTGAAGATCTCAGCTCCCAAAGACTACCTCAAATCAATCCTAGAAGGATTGGCAATAAAATACAAAATCTGAAAAATTTCAGAGTTGTTGGGTAGCTGCAGCAACTCAGAAATAGAACTGGATGGAGAGGCTATAGATGATGCCCAAACTGAATATGCCTAATTCAATGGATCTTTAGAATGAAAGTCTGATCCTTTCACCAAAGATCTTGCCCTCCAATAATCTGCAAGGGCCCTACTGCAAATACTCCACTCAAAATAACGCAGTCACTGGATGGAACTACGTTGTAGGGCTAGGGAATGAGTTGGCCTTGATGCCAAAGTTTGCAATAAGCACCAAAATTTTTCCAATCTGATCTCCCAAAGAGAAGAGAGACTCATCCTCTGAAAAATAGCTCATGGAGATGGTGTAGTGAACCCTCACTGCAACAACCAGCAACACAACATTATTCTGTTGTAGAAATAAAGTTGTCTTGATGGAGGATGCTTGGCCTCAAGCCTAGATGTGAGGAAAATGAAGAAAAATCCCTCAAGAGGCCTCTCAAGAAGGAGAAGGAATCCTAAATAGGAATTCCCCCGGCAATTCTTGCTAAACAGCAAAGAATGCACAATTGTCTGAATAGACAATGTGATGAATAATACAAGCATGAGAAACAATGGTTGCCTTGCCCTCCTTTTAAACAAGTGTAATCTCTTCCTCCATGGGCCCCATCCATTAAGGTTTCTTCCACCAAATATCCTCTTCCTCATTCATACTGCATTGTCTTCCAAAGTAAGCCACTCCTCCTATGGCAACGCTGTTGACTTGGTCAAACTTGACCTTGTCCACTTGCAAATAACCCTGTTCACACATGAGGGTGTGAAAACCAGCTCCAATGATGATCCCCATTCATACTATGAAGTATTTTATTGATAATATCACTATGCATGGGTCTCCTTACCCATTTATTCTCCTCTTAGGTGAAATCAATGAAAATTAATATTCCAAATTATTGTCAAAAATTTTGGAATATTACAGTCCTCCCCTCCCAAATGTTGCTTGTCCTAAAGCAACTTCAAGGACTAAACTGGAAATCCTCCTCTCAAGGCATGGATTCTATGAAGTGTTGAGGAATATCTTCCTCATGTGGATCCTCCATCCCCCACGCAATCAACCATGCAAAATGAGTTACCTCCCGACTAGGCAACTCCTGGAAATTGTCCTCTACCTTTGGCTCCGATAAAGTAGGTGGGATGAAAATCTGCTCATGGTAGACAATGTAGCCTACCCCACGCTATCCATATCTCCACTAATGATAATTTTAGAGATAGTGTTGGTCCTGGGCTGCAAAATACTTGCTCTCAAGTGGCAAGATGAAGACTAGATCTCCAGGGATCTCTCCTCCAACGCTTCAAATCATGTTGGCCCATGTACCTCCATATATGATGAGTTGTAAGTCATCATTATATGGCATCTCCTCCATTATATGGCTCACCTCACAAAGTGACAAATTTGTTGTTAATATAACCATATCATGTCCCATGTTCCCCTTAGAACATGTAGTGCAAAAAGTGTGAGGAATTCCTCCCTCAAAGGACACATTCACCCAATGTGTCTCTCCTCAAATAAAGCTCCCAAGGAAAGCTCTAGAAATGTCACTCAATGGAACCATAAGGAAAATCATGCTGGTTGCCATGTGAAGTAAAGGAGAAGGACAATGGTCCCTCAAATGTAGCTAGCGCAGTTTGACTTTCAACTGCCATAGAAAATGAAATGAGTGGTGGCCTTCCCACCATTTTCTTGTAGCCCCAATCTCCTCACCAATATGGAGAAATTGAAGGATATAATGTGCAATGTGAGTACATTCTCCATGAGAAATATTCTCCCCATATCCACTTAGGGAGTGAACATCCATAATGGCCTTATGTAGACCATCAAATCTAGAAGGAAGAATAATCCTTCTTTGAGCAAATCCCTGCAATATATGGTTAAGAGACGCATATATATAGACAAATCATTATGCAAATCAACATCATTCTTACAACATTTTTTTCTCATATAAATGGAGTGGCTCATAGATGAGTCTTCCCTCATCCTCAAAGGGAAAAGAGTTGACTATGCAAATTCCTCCATCTTCTCATGATTCGTGGAGTGCCTCCTCAAGTTCTTCAAGTGGTTTTTCCCAAAAGAAGACAAGAAATGTAATGTGGCCTTCATGGTTGGCCCATGGTTCCTCCTGAAATGTAAAACATGTATAGTAGGGAGGATCATGTTCCCAATGGGCATCCTCAATCTCAAGCCCACTCTCCAATAAAATCTCCCCGTGAACATAAACATATCAGCAACACATGGAAGCATAATGCAATAATAACAAGTTGCCAAATGACAACCAGAGGGTGAATCATAGTTCCATTCATGGAACTAGTGCAGTGCATCCCTTTCTTGCATCAAATAAAACAAAAACAAGTGTTCTCCCGGCCACTTGTTTGCTGCCACAATCATTCTACAAGATGTAAACATGGAAGTACATAAGGGTGTCAATGGTGCACACCAACAATCATGTGGCTTTCCCCACAAACCACCAATGAGATAGCTAATATCGATGCTACAAATGGCTTCAAGTACATCACTATACAATATTCAAGAAGGAATAATCCTCCTTGGTACAATATGGTGCTCATAAATATACAAGAAGTGCAAAACATAAGGTGGAATTGTACATTCTCCATTATGTACATGAATACTTGAGCTGAAATGGCTCAACTGAAAATTATCCCTTACTCTCAATGAGTAGGAAGGTGGCTATGACATCCTCTCCATCATCATCCGAGCTCTTCATCTCTCCATATGCTGATGTATGTCTTGCTGGATACCCTCCCAAATGAACTCCTCTGCCGAGGCAAGATATGCATCAAAATGCATGGAAAAGAAGTCCTCCTGTGTTGCATGCAATAGCTTCTCCTTGAGACTAGATTCTCTAGTCAAGAAGACTCTGCCATGTGAATAGATGACCATATCATCTACCATGTATTTTTCATCTCTCTCTGGGTCATCGAGAATCATGCATGCACCAAGATCCTTGGAGTACTCTACTAAGAGCTGAGACCTCCAGTAAGGATCAATCCTCCTAAGAGACAGCGCTCGTGATCTAGCATATGTAGCTCTCCTCATGTTGTTGTCTGCTACTTTGACATCCCCCATACCAAATTTCTTCTCCAAAATCTTCACCTCTCCAAAATCCAAGAGCGGTGAATCCAAAGACAAAATTTCTCTCATCGATGATAGATCTAGTGGCCTCCCTGGTGGAATGCCTCTATGCAGTGAGACATCAATGTCAAGAGAGGACTACATATATGGTTAGGAAATCTTTCCCTTTCTCTCACAACACAATACATTCTGCCTCCCCTTTGCACTAGCTCTCTGAAATAGAGAAGGGTGTGTGCCTCTCATCATATGATGCTGCTCTTCCTCCCTTCCTTCTCCTTCCAGCTGCAATGCTGCACAATCATGTTGCTCACTGATTGTGCTTGGACCTCCATGTGTGAGATCCTGGAGACTTCCTTGCAAAGATGTAAGAACCCCTCTAGTTGGAGCAAGAGCTCCTCCTTCCTCTTCATGAGGTACTAGATCAACTCTAGAAATGACAGCATTGTTGCCCTCAACCTCTTCAACATGATTGGGCAACCCTCCAATGATTGGATCCTCTTTTGTTAAATGGATCTCTATGCCTCCATGTGCCAAAATCCAAGATGAAGGTCTTTCCTCTAATAAAGCAACATGCAAGATATCAGCCTCCTTCATGGTTCTTTGGAAATATTCTGAGTCTATGGTTTCCTCCATCACATGCAAGGGTTTTTTTTGTTTGAAAGTGTTTGTTCCCTCCACATGTGTCTCAAAATTTCTCCTAACAAATCTCCTCATTAAATTTCTAATGAACATTGCATAGGAAGAGGTATTTGCATTTTTCAAAGTAAATGACTCAAATAATGCCCATGCATAGACCTTACCTCCCAAGTGCAGCGCTACTATTCTGATGGCTTTCGGGAATTTGATGCTACTATAGAAAGGTGTCTAGCTCTTCTATCCAAGCCTTGGTTGAACAAGTAGCGGAACCATCAAAGATATATATAAGAAATCTATCCTCATTATGCTGCTTTCTCCTCCTCACCATGATCTTGCAAAGCTCCGGAAAAGTAATATGATCTCTAAACTTCTGAGTTTGAGATTCATACTCATGTAAGAAACCACTAAGAGTTCCTTCCTTCGGCATTCCTTCTTCTTCTTCTCCTCTCATGGCAAAACTGGACATGTGACTGTGTTGTATATCATAGGGTGTGGCTGCATGCTCACACTTCCTATAAGAAAATCTAGAGTTTGACTCAGTTTCAAACCCTCTTGGAGATCCTGTACATATCTCCCTTCTTATCATCTCGAATTCATCATGAATGCTCTGTATAGATCTTGGAAGAAGATTTGTAAGCTTATCTTCCTCTTTCTCTCCATGAAATGGAGTCTTCATCTTCTCTCTTCTTGATAGCATGATGGCTGAGATCCACTGGCTGAGCCAGAGATCATGCTATGATACCACTGTAATGTTCCAAATCAGGAAAATGCTAGAGCAGTGAGAATATCTTAAGATATTCTAATGTTGGAGACCTAGCAATATGCAAACACAATAATGGAGTAGCAGTAACACTAAAATCATAGAAATGTGAGAGAAATCCATAGCTATGTTATTAATAATTAGCAGCAACAAAGGAATACAAGATCTTGAGGAAAATGATACTCAAGATAAGCAATGCTCAACCTCAAGAGATTAGTACACGAATCATGACAAAACCACTGCTACACGATGTATACCAAGCTATGACAGCGTAGTTTTATAGAGAAAATTCATGATACATATGTCAAATACATGAATATATCAATATATGGCCCAATACAACAATGGGAGTGAAGATCTCAACTCCCAAAGACTACCTCAAATCAATCCTAGAAGGATTGGCAGTAAAATACAAAATCTGCAAAATGCCGGAGTTGATGGGTAGCTGCAACAACTCATAAATAGAACTAGATGGAGAGGTTGTAGATGATGCCCAAACTAAATATGCCTCCTTCAATGGATCTTTAGAATGAAAGGCTAATCCTTTCACCAAAGATCTTGCCCTCCAATAATTTGCAAGAGCCCCACTACAAATGCTCCACTCAAAATAACATAGTCACTAGATGGACCTACACTGTAGGGCTAGGGAATGAGTTGGCCTTGATGCCAAATTCTGCAATAAGCTCCGGAATGCCTCCAATATGATCTCCCAAAGAGAAGAGATACTCCTCCTCTGAAAAATAGCTAATGGAGGTGGTGTAGTGAACCCTCACTGCAACAACCAGCAACACAACATTATTTTGCTGCAAAAATAACGTTGTCTTGATGGAGGATGCTTGGCCTCAAGCCTAGATGTGAGGAAAACGAAGAAAAATCCCTCAAGATGCCTCTCAAGAAGGAGAAGGAATCCTAAACAGGAATTCCCCCAGCAATTCTTTCTAAACAGCAAATAATGCACAATTTTCTGAATAGACAATGTGATGAATAATACAAGCATGAGAAACAATGGTTGCCTTGCCCTCCTTTTAAAAAAGTGTAAGCTCTTTCTCCATGGGCCCCATCTATTAGGGTTTCCTCCACCAAATATCCTCTTCCTCATTCATATTGTGTTGTCTTCCAAAGTAAACCACTCCTCCTATCGCAGCGCTGTTGACTTGGTCAAACTTGACCTTGTCCACTTACAAATAACCCTATTCACACATGAGGGTGTGAAAACCAGCTCCAATGATGATCCCCATTCATACTAAGAGGGATTTTATTGAGAATATCACTATGCATGGGCCTCCTTACCCATTTATTCTCCTCCTAGGTGAAATCAGTGAAAATTAATATTCCAAATTATTGTCAGAAAATTTTGGAATATTACAATAAGTCCCAATATATAAGTATCAAATTCTTGATATCACATCCTTGGTGATTGATTTATCCTGTGTAGTGAATTTTTTGCATGCATACTAGCTCCTTAACTTTCCTTTCATATAAAATCCTTCTGAATACTTCATGTACATTTCTTCCTCTAAATCCACATGTAAATATGTTATCTTCGCATCCATATATTCTACTTCAAAATCAAAACAACAATAATAGATAAAATAAATATAATAGAATTTAACTTGGAAATAGGAGAAAATATCTCAGCAAAGTCAATACCCTCTACCTAGTAATAACCTTTCGCTACTCACCAAGTTTTGTATTTCTCCACTTTTCCTTTTACATTCAACCTTTTTTTTTAAATGTATTTGTTGACAATGGAGTTTCTTATAGTCGATAACAACATTATATCCCAAACCTTTTTTTTGTCTAAGACTATGATTTCTTGAACCATATCCTTTTTCAATGGTTTTCCATCCTCTAAATCCACTACCTCCATGATAGTTCTAGGATCATAATTCATGATAAAAAAACACAAATTTTGATCAAAATTTAGGTGGAGCATACCTTTCTGGTTTCCTTCTTTCTCAAAACGATCTCCTTAATGTTGAAGTATGAGGTTCTTCTTCTTCTAATTTGTGTTCTTCTATAGAATTTGATTCATCATCCTTCAATTCAAACTCTATCTTATTTGTTTATTTTCCTTTGGTAGGAGTTCATTTATAAAAACATATTTGATTTATCTAAATACTACAATTTGACTATACCAAAACCTTCATAGTTTCAAGGTTCAAAATATTATAACCATTTAGACCATATTTATATCAAATAAAGAAGAAACTTTTATTTTTCTTATATATATATTACCCTTATTCTCCTTTGGAATATGTGCATAAACATCAAATTCAAATACCTTGAGATGCTTAAGAGAAGGTTTCTTACGAGTACAAACCTTATGTGGACTATGTTGCACATATGTTGTCATTAATGTAAACTATGGTCATTGATGTCAAGTGATGTCAAGTTCAAGGGGATATTTTGGATGTGTGTTTCGATTGCCTCCTAAGTGTAAGTTTTCTAGCTTGATGTCATGGATGTAGTTACATCGTCAACATTTGAAGGCATTTCATTTTCGATTCCTTAGTCCAAATTTGAATGAAAAATGTACAATTGGATATCCCTCTCAAATACCTTTTCAATGGTATATGACACTTAGCCTAACCCCCAAGGGATAATGAAAAATAATAGTTTGAAGTGTTGAAGTTCAATTAGGGTTCCAAAGGATTAAGATTTCGTGAAGGCCCTACCTCATTGGATCAATCGAAATTAGAAGAATAAGGTGGATGCTCATGATTAATATGCCAATGATCAAAAAGTAGCAACCCGGAAAGCCATGGGTCATAACGCTCAGTCCCTAAGGAGTAAGAACATAGGCATCTATCAGACCACCTAGCTAGAGATGTTGTTGCAAACAAAAAACATATCCTATGAGTAGTGAGAAGCAGGGAAAATTTTAAGAACCCCCCTAAATTTATATGTATAATAAATGGGCGAATCCCCATGATACATAGGAAAAATGGAAGGCAATTTTATTAATAATATAATATGTGTATATAATTTTTTTGGTGAATCATGAGTACAAATGGAAAATCACTAGTACAAAATGGTGAATCGTTGTCTAGTGGAGTTCGGGGTGTTGGTTCCAATGAAGATATGGTAGTTGAACCAGGAGTTGAAGGATGTGAACCACCGAGACCAAGCATGGCACATGGTGACTTGTCAGTGAAGTAGTTCTCATGCAGTTTGGAAAATGTGTTCTTCTAGTTCTGCTAATCGTAGTGTTGTTGCTCATGATACTACTAGCACTGATATTGAGGTTAGAGAGGAGTTTGAGGAAGCATGGAAGGTAGCAGTGGTGGAGAATTACAAAGAGAACCCCATGATGGGCTCCATTTTTCCTTTTGGTATTTGGGCCTACAAGATCTTCTGTCCATTAAACCAACAATTAACCGTTCAACCAACAATCAACTTGACTGAGTTAATTAGGTACGATTCAACTTAGACTAATATTCAAAACTATGCTTTGCACTATCCCATATTTATCACACAAATGCTACACAACATTGTGCATTTGCACCAAACTCTCATGCATGCACAAAAAAATTTTATTAACATCTATAACCCTAACCAAGTGAGAATTGATCAACAATTTGCACCAAAGTTTGTTATAGTGTTGAAATTTCATAAGAAATTTAGATCCATGGTACGTTAAATAAATTTTATGATAACCTCCTGTAAACGGTAAATCTCTGCTACAATGTGCTATGCCAAAAGACATACTTACAAGAAGCTAGCCTCAGTTTATAAACCATTAATGAGAAAATTTGAATTACAGTTCTCATTTCAAGTCCTTGTAAGAGTACACATAAAAGATTGCAATTTTCCTTTTAGTTCTTTGTCTCCATTTACATTATATACATACAAGGAGTGAAATCCTTCATTTAACTTTCAATCATCTGATGTTCCATTACTAATTAATAAACATGTATATAGAGAATAATGCATCATGGAGATAGGGTTTTCCCTCCCTAGATAAGGTTGAGAAGCATCTCCACTTTGGCTCTGATATCACATAGAATCTATATCCTTCCTATAAATATTCGTCTTGGCCAAGAATGTAAACAAGAATCCATAGCCATTTTCATAATCAGAGAGCCCAAAAAGTAACTAGCTCTTTGCTCAGGTAGGTGAGGTCCTGATTCTAGAGCTCTGCTAAATTATTGTAAAACACTGAACTTTGAAGTAAAATATTTACTTTAGTTTGACCAACAAGAAAACATGTTGAGCTACATCCTTTTTCATTTGGAAATATAAGTCATCTATAAACAATAAATCTCTGCTACAATGTGCCATGCCAAAAGACAGACTTACAAGCAGCTAGCCTTAGTTTATAAACCATTAATGAGAAAATATGAATTACAATTCTCATTTCAAGTCCTTGTAAGAGTACACATAAAAGATTGCAATTTTCCTTTTAGTTCTTTGTCTCCATTTAAATTCTATACATATAAGGAGTGAAATCCTTCATTTAACTTTCAAATTTCAATCATGATGTTCCATTACTAATCAATAAACATGAATATAGAGAATAGTGCATCATGGAGATAGGATTTTCCCTCCCTACATAAGGTTGACAAGCATCTCCACTTTAGCTCTGATATCACACAAAATCTATATCCTTCCTATAAATATTCATCTTGGTCAAGAATGTAAACAAGAATCCATATCCATTTTCATAATCAAAGAGCCTAGAAAGTAACTAGCTCTTTGCTCAATTAGGTGAGGTCCTAATGCTAGAGCTCTGTTAAATTATCGTAAAACACTGAACTTTGAAGTAAAATATTTAATTTAGTTTGAACAATAAGAAAACATGTTGAGCTAAGCATCCTTTTTCATTTGGAAATATAAGTCATCTATAAACAATAAATCTCTGATACAATGTAACATGCCAAAAGATAGACTTACAAGTAGATAGCCTCAGTTTATAAACCATTAATGAGAAAATTTGAATTACAAACTCGTATCAAGGAAAATTGCAATATTTTATGTGCACTCTTACAAGGAATTATTTTCTCGTATAAACCACTCGTATAAAGGATGTTGTTTCTTGACCCATATCAGAGACTTCTCAACTTATTTGACAACTTGATGAAAGTGGTTACAATTATCCATTTCAACTAAACTTGTCTAGAATTTTGAATCCCTGGGAAAGGTCATCAACAAATGGTCGAGTAGCATTAATTCCCTATTTTCTTCATGAATTGGTGTAAAGTTATGAAGTGAACTAATTTGTCTTGTCCCATGTCTAAATAAATTCGCTTCTTAACATCTTTCAGTATTTTATATTTCAACACTATTTTAGAATAGCATTTCTGTCATTCCATAACATACATATGCCTCTAGTATATATGAATACAAAAATATCTACCAATAGGGTAGACACATTGGAAGAAACTACATAATAAAGCACCTCTACAAACAAGTTGTTGAAGGCATTGAAGAAAATGAAACAAATATATTGTAGAATTAAGTAGATACTTAATAGAGACGCATAAAAGCTACAAAGCTATCTTGAGCTGACTGAAATTAGATTTCCATGCTATCAACTGTGGGATACTAGTTCAGTTCTGTTGTAGCTATGGCATCATGCCCCTTTATGCAATTTCTATGCAGATTTTCATCTAAATCTTGGCCCAAACCATTTCAATGTCATATGAACCTGTTGTAATTGACAAAGATTAAATTGGAAAAAATTTATTAATAGTCTTTCTCTCTTTCATTCTATCTAAAATGACAAAAAGGTCCAATAGCCCATAGAGAGTTATCCACAACTCATCTATAAATTTGAATTACATACTTGAATTTACAGTTCTCATTTCAAGTCCTTGTAAGAGTACACATAAAATATTGCAATTTTCCTTTTAGTTCTTTGTCTCCATTTAAATTCTATACATATAAGGAGTGAAATACTTCATTTAACTTTCAAATTTCAATCATGATGTTCCATTACTAATCAATAAACATGAATATAGAGAATAGTGCATCATGGAGATAGGGTTTTCCCTCCCTAGATAAGGTTGACAAGCATGTCTACTTTGGCTCTGATATCACAAAGAATCTATATCCTTCCTATAAATATTTTTCTTGGCCAAGAATTTAAACAATAATCCATAGCCATTTTCATAATCAAAGATCCCAGAAAGTAACTAGTATGTAACTCTGACTCCTTGATACCTTAGAATTTCTCTAATAATCTCACCTCTGCAAGAACCCACATACCTTCCATGGATCTTGTAGTCCCGGATAAAAAGGAAAGTGGGCACTTTTGTGAAATTCATCTGTCTCAGAAGCTCCATGCATTATTCATTCTCATCTCCATTCATCCTTGCAAAAAAGCACATTGTAATTCATTCTCTTAGTCAACCTGACTACAATTGGGTAAAATTTGACACAAGGCCCGCAATTCTTCAGTATAACATCTAGAACAACCAACTTGTGGCCCTCTGTGTGTTCTTTGAGAAATTATTCCACATCTTGCCTATTATGGAGCTGATGAATAAGAGCATCATTGTCACCATAGTAGAGGACATCACCCTCCAACTAGTTTGGGCCAATGACTTCTTCTTCATGAATATTCACTATGTTCTTGTAAAAGCTAAAAGGGGGACATATGTTATGTTGTTTTTTTTCCTTTTTCTTTCTTGCACAGAGCTCGTTAGTTTGCTCAGACTCATCTCCAATTACTAGAATGAATCTCACTTCTGGGAAAATCCTGCTGAGGCCATCCATGAATAGGTATATTCTTTTGTTGTAATAGTTGTGACTTGTTGCATATTCCACCACTACAAGCTTGTTCTCTACAAGCCTGAGGGCTTCATCAAATTCATGTACTGTATGAACCTTCGGCACCCTATCATCATTTATGTTAATTTAAATCTCAATCAATTGGGCACTACTCAAAGCAGCTCTGAAAATGGGCTCCTAATTGAATTTAAAATTTTCCACGATGAGGCCACCTATGGTTGAATCATCAATGGGCTTATTTGGCTTATTAGAAACAAAACTGAAGCGAAAGAGCTAAATTTTAATGCAAGAACTAACACAAAATCTACAAACTTGAGCAATTTTTTACGTACATTACCTCCACTCCCTCGATATCAAGATTAGTTTTCTCCCCACTTTAATGGAGAACTCTACTATAGGCTTGTGAGGTCCAAAATATACATCTTTGGTCCTACTAAGTCCCCCATAATGTATAGGCACATTCCCTGGAAATATAAATCTGCAAGTAAAATCAAGTATTCAATAAGTTTCTAGGAAAATTACATTGAATATATCCTTCATCCTATCATATATAATCAGAGTCTTCAATTGAGGTTGAGCATATTTTCACTACATCAGAGAAGGAATTTCACATACTTGTATAAGTTCTCTGTGACTTTTCCTTCACGCGCAATTTCAAATTTTCTCTTGGTACATTGTGTCAAGAAAGGACTCAACATGGAGTATAGTGCACTGAAATACCATGGGACATTGATGAACACCTGAAAAATAAAGAGAATACTAATTAAGAGGTGATTTGTATATTTGATAAACTGAGTATAATATCCTCGCCCTTATAGGGCCCAACAAAATCCCACACTTGCAAACTGAATATAGAAAAAAGACTCAATTACATATGGAATACTTGACAATTAGCAATATTGGAGAAATTCTTCAACATTGTACTTGAAATCGGATCATTTTGAATTCTGGCAGAGGCACCACAGTCGGAAGTCACAACCCAAAGGTAGTATGTTTGAGGATATGTAGTCTACAATTGATGAGATTGGAATTCAAGTCCTATAAATATAAAATAGTCCATTACTATACTTCATTCATAGAGTGATTTCATTTTCTTCAAATTTTTGGGATAAGATAGAAATAAAGGGTTTCCTCAGTAAGTTTCTTGTGAAAAGCCTAATCCCCTCACTTTATTAGGTGACAGTGGAGGCTACCTTAACACAAGGGGTTATATCTCAACTGGTTGTCACCATATTTCTGAGAATTTGTTTAGTTACATACTAGCAAGTGCCTTGTTAAACCCCGTTGGGTAAGGTGCACTAATCTATGCTAATGGGCTTATTTGGGAATCTGGATACCATCTTCAAATGTGATGAAGCATCCTTGGGTTTCCCATGATATTTCCCTTTGAAAAAATAATATAGAAATAAATGGTTTCCTCTGTAAGTTTCTTGTGAAAACCCTAATTCCCTCACTGTATTATGTGACAGTGGAGGCTACCTTAACACAAGGGGTTATATCTCATTCGGTTGTCACCATATTTCTGAGAATTTTTTTAGTTCCATACTAGCAGGAGCCTTGTTAAACCCCACTGGGTAAGGTGCACTAATATATGCCAATGGGCTTATTTGGGAATCTGGATACCATCTTCAAACATGATGAAGCATCCTTTGGTTTCCCATGAGATTTCCCTTTGAAACAATAAGATAGATCTCCATAAGTTTCTTGTGAAAAGCCTAATTCCCTCACTGTATTATGTGACAGTGGAGACTACCTTAACACAAGGTGTTATATCTCAACTGGTTGTCACCATATTGCTGAGAATTTGTTTAGTTCCATACTAGCAGGTGCCTTGTTAAACCCTGCTAGGTAAGGTGCACTAATCTATGCCAATGGGATTATTTGGGAATCTGGATACCATCTTCAAATGTGATGAAGCATCCTTTGGTTTCCCATGAGATTTCCCTTTGAAACAAAAACCAGTGACCATTATGCTAAACATGAAAAAAAAAACCCTTGAGGGTAGATAGTGACCATACAAAGAAATGACTATATACACTCCTCCATCACTAAACCATGTAACTGTGGGTGAAAAAGACAATGAGGCTAAACTTAAAAGGTCACAAAGGTCCACCAAGATTTAAAAACTATGATTCAAGAAACAAAATTGGAAATGCGTTGATACAAGGAAAACTTGAGAGAAGTGTTTTTCACTTACTAAAACACCACACAAATACGTTTTAACTCCTCATACTAGTCAACATTGCATAGACTCTCTTAATCAATAAGGAAAAATAAAATAACAATTGGAGGACATAGGCACTAGAAAAAGTAGCTTATAGTCATTTCACTGGTAATATTGACATAGTGTTAAACCATTGACCAGGTTTCCATTCTAGATGTGGTCTGCTCTAACACACAAATGGTAGGAACCTCAGAAAAACAAAGGCCTAGTGGAAGCCTCGAGTGATTTTGATGAAGTAGATATCCTTCATGCACCTGAGCCAAAGGAATACCATTCCTTGCAGTGTAGCCCATCTGGACATGTTTTTTGAAGCCTTTCGAAAGGGAGAAAGGCAAAGGAAAGAAAATGTCCATGTACTCATTATACATAATGTTTTGTAGGAATTCTATAATATATTGCATTTTCACAGTATGAGTAACTAATAACTGAATGTCCATACTCAAATATTCTGTGGGAAACTATTGTATTGTTTAATACAAAATATATAAAACCAGATCTGCCTAAAGATCTCTATTAGATCCCTATATAAAAGGAACCTCTGTAAAAATATATATATATATATATATTATAGCGTTTATTGTTTTTCAATCTGGGCTGAAGATATATGTAATTTGACACCATTTGAAACTAGCAACCATATGTCAAGTAATAAATATCTAGAGATGCATCATAAATTCCAATTTTTGTGTGCCAAAATTTTCAAAACACCAGATCTATGAGGACATCTAACATCATCCTTCTGATCATTTATAGTCATTCAGATAGATTGTTCTTTGAAAAGTTACTTTGAACTAAATTTTCAGAGAGACAAATATGGATCCATTATCATACCATTTATCACGTGTAAAGGATATGCTAAATATCATAAACTCTTGTTCCCAACAAAACTCGCCAGTGATGGAAAGTGTTAAAAGTTTGGTTTTGTAGGCTTATACGAGTAATGCATACCTTGTCTCACTATGCGAAGATACTTTGAAATTTGAATTAAATTTTCAAAGCTCCAAAGATGGATCCATTATTATATCCCTGATGCATTGTATAGGTTATGATATAAATCATAAAGAGTGGTGTGCTTGTAATAAACACGATATCTATGTTCTGGAGTCTGGACACACACTAATTTTGGGAAATTAGAAAACAATTTTTTTTGTGAGGGGTCAGATTGCTAGACTTATCTATTTTACATATAGATGAGACCTCCATGGGATTTTTTTGGATGGGGAAATACATTATATAGGCTTAAGGCTCAATTATTTTGGGCACATCCACTAGCACAAATGGCAGAGATGTTTTTTTTTTCTAGAGGACCGAAAGGATAATTTGGTAACCTAAGGCAGAACAATGAATGTCCTAGTCTAATCTATATATAGATGTTATGAGCACACTTGACATGCTCTAGAATCACTCCAAAATATTTGAATTATGTGTTGTTTCATAAATTTATGTTATGTGTTGTTTCAAGAGGACTGAAACCCATTTTATGCATAAAATAAACTCAAAGCCAATAATTATAAACTGACCCATCACTCTCCTTCATGTCATCATCTTGGAGAAAGTATTTCATTAATATTACAGTAGTATGTCACATCAAATTTGGTGCTATATTCTAGGAATATATATAGACAATAGTATTTTTAAGACTATAAGAAGTGACATCAGTCACCATACGACAACCTCCTAAGCATAAGTATATTAAAAGGATTGAATCATAGGAACTGATATTCCCCAGATTATTTCTAAGCATAAAGGATACCGAGAGTGAAGACTCACCATACTTATCATCTAGCTACAGTTGTTAGTGACCTTAGAAGATACAATTTGTGATATAATTTCTATGTAGACTTTCAAAGTCAAGATTGGTATATATGTATACACAACTCAAACCGATACAATTCAATGAGCTAAGAAAAGTTGCAAGTGTCTCTCTTGAATATCTTTACAAATAAATTTTGATGAAAGTAGTTGATATCTTAAGACATGTACACCACATAACCAGACAAGAAGGATGTCTGCAGTTAGAATTCTTCACATGACATTAATAAAAGGCACTATACCCCTTGAAGACAATTTTTATGATCATGATAGTTTTTAAATTAGAATAAATAATTAATTTTCTTGGGTCCAAACCCACATCTTTGGGTCAAAACTCCAACTACTTGGGTAACTTTCCCAACCAACTCCTTTTGGTGGGTTTTCACCTCTCAAAACTTCCTTTGCGCTACCCAAATTCCAACATAGTCCACCAAGCAACTAGCAGGTAATGATTTTATCCCTTGGCCATATGGTCTCAAGCTTCCCTAACTTCCTATAGATGGGTGGACCCGCTCTATCTTCCTAGTGTCAATCCCCATATTTTGGCTTCGAACCCTACCCTAGAGAATTACAATGACTAGCCTCCTTGTGTAACTAGTGTGGTCAATTCTTAGTATTTATTTACTTAGGTAGTTTTTTGTAGTCTCTTTCATGGACAAGACATGTAAACATTATGTGAGTTGGTGATCTCTGTTTGACTCCTAGATTTGTTTTTGGAAGCTACATTTGCAGCCCTTTTTCTTATATTAAAGCCATATGTATATCATTCCTTTAATAGTTAAAGGGGAATGTATATAAATATACATATATAAACTCCACTTCATAAACTACTACCCCATTTGAAAACCTTCTTGAAATGTTTTTTGCTACCCCTACAACCATCAATACTCATAAGAGGAGATTGTAGGTAATTTATAATCCTAAGGACATTGGTGAAATCAATGAAGAATCTGTGATTCTCCAGAATCCCTTATACAAAATTTTCCCATAGATGGAGAAGGGATTTATAGGTATGGTAAGCCAAGGAATACAGTACTTCAATAGACACATCGTTATGACATCTCAATTCCTTCACTAATGAGAAGGTGAATGCAAATATTTTCAATGATCATGTTTAACAAATTGAACATGAGAAATTGGAATAGTTGGTGAAGCTGAAGGAAACCACACTTTATCTACTCTATAGTTCTCCATGCATGTTATTTATCAATGGTCACTAGGAGAACTTCAACTAATTAATGATCATCACTCACGTTTATTCATTGTTTCCAAATTGCAAAACTACACACATTGATTTGGGTAAGTGTTTAGACTCCACTCTTTTGAAAAATCAATTGAAAGGAAGGACAAAAGAAGTAAGATTCTTTATAATTTATTTGACTTCAAGCTGAACAACTGAACAAAATTGAAGGATACATTAGCTCAGAAACTAAAAGAAGAGAATGTTTTCAGGTTGCAAGTAGCACCTTTCATAGACAAAGAGTAGGGAGGTAGAATGTCTATGTTAGGATTTGAACATTGGTGGGTGAATAAAAACACCCCCAGTTCACCAACCAAGTCTCCTCTCAGTGTAAAAATAGGGAAATGTTTAAAGAATGGGCTTGAGAGAAAGGAAATGAAGTTGTGGATTCAAATTCAAAGCCAAACATTTAGAAGTGGATGATGATCTCTATAAAATATAGAATCAAAGGCCAAAGGATGCTAGGGACTCAGTTTAAACTGACTACACTAAATATGAGGATTATCTATGAAGTCAAATCCCAAGATGAAGAAAGAACATAGAATCATGACAAAACTAGTACCATGCAGACTAGAGAGAAGAAATCAATTCAGTCAACCATTGATGATTTGAAGATCAAAGCTAAAAATAGGAAATGATGCATTAACTAGATATTTGCATGGCACTAACTGAAGTCAAGAAAATAATAGTTAAATAGACTATATGAATCCCTTTCTTAAGAAGTAGAGCTGCCAACGTAAAATTCTTACTTAAGCATTGGGGCTTCCAGAGTAAAATGCTCAATGATGAATATAAAAATATTAGGGATGAGAACATTGGAAAAATCAGCTCTAAATGTTTCAAAACTAAAAATAACTTGTAGTTGATCCAAATTAGTTCTCATGATGTGATTGATTTTGGACTAGAAACTAGATGAAGTGTAACATCACTTGAAGTACTATTTTATAAGTGGTTGGATTATCAGCTCTTGATATGGTAGTGAAATATTAGATACCCAAATTCCAACATAGTCCACCAAGCAACAAGCAGGTAATGATTTTATCCCTTGGCCATATGGTCTCAAGCTTCCCTAACTTCCTATAGATGGGTGAACCCACTCTAGCTTCCTAATGTCAAACCCCATATCTTGGCTTAGAACCCTACCATAGAGAATTACCATGACTAGCCTCCTTGTGTAACTAGTGTGGTCAATTCTTAGTATTTATTTACTTAGGTAGTTTTTTGTAGTCTCTTTCATGGACAAGACATGTAAACATTACATGAGTTGGTGATCTCTGTTTGACTCCTGGATTTGTTTGTGGAAGCTACATTTGCAGCCCTTTTTTCTTATATTAAAGCCACATGTATATTATTCCTTTAATAGTTAAAGGAATCTATATTTAAAAATATATATATAAACTCCACTTCATAAACTACTACCCCATTTGAAAACCTTCTTGAAATGTTTTTTTATACCCCTACAACCATCAATATTCATAAAATGAGATTTTAGGTAATTTGTAATTCTAAGGACGATGGTGAAATCAATGAAGAATCTGTGATTCTCAAAAAGCCCTTATACAAAATTTTCCCATAGATGGAGAAGGGATTTACAAATATGGTAAGCCAAGGAATATAATACTTCAGTAGACACATATTTATGACATCTCAATTCCTTCACTAATGAGAAGGTGAATGCAAATATTTTCAATGATCATGTTTAACAAATTGAACATGAGAAATTGGAATAGTTGGTGAAGCTGAAGGAAACCACACTTTATCTACTCTATAGTTCTCCATGCAAGCTAGCTGTCAGTGGTCACTAGCAGAACTTCAACTAATTAATGATCATCACTCACGCTTATTCATTGTTTCCAAATTTCAAAACTACACACATTGATTTGGGTAAGTGTTTATACTCCACTCTTTTGAAAATTCAATTGAAAGGAAGGAAAAAAGAAGTAAGATTCTTTACAAGGTATTTGACTTCATGCTGAACAACTGAACAAAATTGAACGATACATTAGCTTATCAACTAAAAGAAGAGAATGTTTTCAAGTTGCAAGTAGCACCTTTCATAGACAAAGAGCAGGGGGGTATAATGTCTCTGTTAGGATTTGAACATTGGTGGGTGAATAACAACACCCCCCAGTTCACCAACCAAGTCTCCCCTCAGTGACAAAAGAGGGAAATGTTGTGAATAATGGGCTTGAGAGAAATGAAATGAAGTTGTGGGACCTGAGCATGCACTACGAAGGAAGATCCTATTGGGCCTTGATTCATCAAGAGGCATGTTCCTTCATAGGGAGGGAATTTCAAATGTTACCACCTAGCATGACTTGTGGCCTGTTCCAATCATATAAGTGGAAGTCAGGTGCAACATTCCTTACTTCCATTATTGATCAGATTAAGTTGTGCTACCAACATGCTCCAACAGAGCAATAGTTGATCAATAGAGGGTTATTCTTTAACTTTGCATGCAGAACTCAAGCAAGTAATACCTTTCTATCATGGATGTCATATTATTTTGATACCCTCATGGAGTCACAAGGAATGAACATCTACCCAGGAATATATAAGCACCCTGACTTGCAAAGGAAAGAAGTAGAATTGTATCGTATAAATTTTTTGACACTAGTATATACTAGAATAATGTGTAGATCAATATAATTTTAGTTGTGAATCAAATATTAAATTTAAAAGAAAACAAAACAAAACGTGGCATGTGGATAAAAACAATAAACACTTAGATGTTGCAAGTTAAAGTGAGCAATAACTTCAGAAACCAGAGCACCATAAAATGGAATTATTCAAACTGCATGAGTTTCCAAACATAAATATGTTGAAACGAAAAGAAGAGAAGTAACAGTGACTATCCAAGTGTCAACCAGCAAGGTCTAGGTTAAAGTGGATACTGAATGCACATGAATTCTTGGGTATAGTCTATTTTATTTCTTCAATTGTCAAAGCATATATGTCACTGGTGACTGCTCTATCTATTGGTTAGGACCGACTCCACTTAGGAATAATCCCCCAATTTACAGCGACCAAGTGTTGGATCGGATGGGATGGATGGATCGATTCTTGTTGCCTTAATGCCCTCGTCAATGCGTGCAAAATCAGATCTTGGCATCCTACATAGAATTTGGCCCAGTGCACCTCCCCGGAACTAGAATTTGATTCTTGTTGCCCTAATGCCCTCGTCAATGTGTGTAGAACTATATCTTGGCATCCTGCATATAATCTGGCACCATGCACCTCCAACAGTCAACTTCCAAGCCCCTTCCAAGCCCCAACCAGTTGAAATGGGGGTGAATCCCTCCCCCAACCCAGTAAATTCAGGCGAATGCTATTAAATTTTTGTTGCACCTCCAACTTCCAAGCCCTAACCAGAGAAAATGGGGGTGAATCATTCCAATCCCTCCCCCTGACCCAGTAAATCCAGGCGAATGCCATTGAAATTAGCTCCAAACCAGAAAATCGGGAGGTGAATTTAATGGTTTAAGTTTTAAGCACATTTATTTTGTTGGGCTAACACTTAATAATTAATTATTTTTAAAATAATTATAGGGCTGATTATATAAAACTATATAAAATTGATTTTATATAATAAAAAAATTCCCTACCAAAATTTAAAACCCCTTAAAATTCGCCTTTGGGCTAAAATTCACCCCTAAAATTTTCCCTGGTGAGAAGTAAAGTGGAAAGGCTACTAGTCATAACACTTGATCAATAGGAGCCTGGAAAGAAGTGCCCAAGTAGTTTTTAGATTTCTTCAAGCATAAAATCTTGTATATCATAATTAGCACAATAAATAGTAAGAGGTGGAGAAGAAAGGCCATCGGTCACATCCCTTGGTCACAAGGAGCTTAGTAGTCAATGTCCAGGTGCTTAGAGACTTCTCTATTTATCTTAATTGCTCACAAAAAAATGAGCAATGAGTGGCAGACTAGCACAAGTGGTAACCAAATGACATGGCAAGGCAACATGTTAGAGACAAGAGGTATATTGATGACATGTAACCCTAAGGTGAGGAGACATGGTAGGTGTACTTGGGATTTTTGGGTGGCCAAGTGGCCCTTTTTAAGTCACATGTGGTAGTGACATGGAAATTATATGGCGTGGTTGATGGTAGAAAAATGAAGTGGTAGGGCTTAGTTTGTTGGAACAGATGACATGGTAGTTGAGCTTTCATGACCATGTTGCAAAAGAGAATGTGACAAATGAATCATACCCCCAATATCAAAAATAGAAAAGGAAATGGAGCCCTGAAATGAGGTTTACTCCGTTGAATCTAATCATACTACGAGATCATTTGGAGTGCACCAAAAATTTTGGGGTCATTTAAAACCACATATGCGACAAATTGTGGAACCCCCCCCCCCCCCCCCCCCCATTTTAAATCTAGGACGGGTGGGAGGCAGCGAGGGGGCGGAGTAATATCTCTATCGTCGATCATAATTGGATCAATTATTTTGCATTAATATTGGTGGACAATTAACCTAGTTGAACTTTGGTGTGGTCATGGTTCCACCATGAGAAGGATATATCGAGGCATCCACCTCTTCAGGGTTGAAGCAAGAATGCACAACTAGCCTAAGCCTAGATCTAGATGTGCATGAAATTTAAAATATGGTCAAATTTTCATAGAGATCTAGGTTTCGTGGTGAAGTTTAAAAAGTATTTGAACATTTAATGGTCTAGATAGGCATAAAATATGTAAAGACCCAGATATCCATATCACAAGTCTGATCCATTCATTTAAGGATGTGATCCTAGAACTTATTCATATTGTGTGTCATTGAGCCCCTAGAGCTAGAGTTTAAAAGTAATTTGGGTGAATTGAAATCTACATTTATAGGAACTTGTTCCATATAAGTGATCTTGGATCCATATTTTTAGGAATGCATGTTTGGATAGTATCATACAAAATATTCACATGGAACTTAATCTAATCCCCAGAGGAACCAAGGTGTCATTGATCATAGTCTTATCCTAGTCCTTTGGACTGTATTTCTAGTAATATGAATATTCTTGGTTTGTTTTTTAATCCTCCATGAAGTGTCTACTTTTCCAAGCTCCATTTTTCTAGAAAAGTATAAATAAATTAAAAAAATTTGGAATCATGGTGGTGACTTTTTTATGGATATAATAGTAGTATTATAATACAAAGAACAAAAATTTTATCTGGTTTATTTTGGCAAAGATCAAGATAGACATAAATGAAAAAAATAGTTGTGCATGACTGAAACTAGAAGGAGCCCAAGAAATTAAATAAATGGAGGACGCATGATCCCCATAAATTTCAATGGATAATTCAATAAATACATGTGAATCCATCCAATCCAAAGTTTAATAGAAAGAAAACACAAAATCAATATCAAATTTTTGTAGCTATGGTTGATTGCTATACTAGAAGCTTTGTTATGCAATCGTTTATAGTAGCTCTGGTGTGAAAAGTACAGAATAAGTCTACAAGTGAAATCCATGGAGGGAATGTGAAATTGTTCAATTTGAATATGAAGTATGTTGTGAAATATGTAAGTATGATATGTTGAAATATTGTTTGAATTCTGAGCTATAAAGAAAAGAAACAAAATATGGCCTCCAAGGAAATAGTGTTTATAATTACAGAATAGAGGAATTACATATAAGGACTATATATAAGGTATAACTAAAGGGTTTCATACTTTCGAGGGACCTTGCTACACAAAAAAATGAGAAATACTTTTGATGGACCCTGCAATCACGTTTATTCATGTATTTCTCATTTTTTGTGTTGCAGGGTCCATCAAAAGTATGAAACATGGGTACTCTTTGGATGAAGAATTAAATTCCACATCCAAAAAGTGCTCTCACTTGAAATTTTAGTAAAACCACAGGGAGATAAGTTGAAAATAAGAGTTGAAAAAGTAGTTTTTTCTTTTTTTCCTCTAAAATTTGATGTATATTATAATATTATTTTATTATTTCCAATATTGTTTTATAATATTCCTTAGGAGGCCCATTTTAAACCTAAAAATTTCTCTAATGGTTGGTGTCTACATTTCTCAAGCGATTAGTGTCTCCTTATAGTTGGTGGTAGTAAGGAATTTAGGTTCGTCCCTGTATTTCTCAAGGGGGTGGTTCCTCCTTCTCGTTAGTTCCAGTAAATAATTTTAGATTGGTTCCTACATGTTCATTCAATAATAAAATAAGATTCATATGTGTGTGTGTGTGGTGTATTTTTGTGTTGCTAATGTAATTGATATAATATATTCATTTAAGTGTTTTAATTGGTTAATATTGTCGATTGTACTTACTCACCCCTCTGCTATATAACCATATTTCCAACAACTAGAATCGGAGCAAGGTTCATTCAAACAAAACCTAATAGCTGGAAGGAATATCTATTAAGAATAATGGCCAATAAAAGGAAGAGTAAGAAGAGGGAACCCCAAAAGAATATAGAAAACATCAAAGTTTGTGATTTTATTAGCTATATATCATATTCTATATAAGTGGAATCGACCTTAGTAGGATCTATGAAAGACAAAATTAATTCCAACTAAGACATTTTCTTCCTAATCATGGATGCAAAAGCCAAACACAAAGAGAAATAAGAGGTTGCATAATCTAAATTTTGTTTCAATTGTGATAATGAAGGTCACTTTAATTATATTTCCATGTGTATATAATGATGATGAATGTGAATTTATAAATAAATAAAAACAAAAGTTATATTGAGAAGAAGAAATTGAGGATAAGGCATGTCTTCAAAGTGAGCTTACTTCTTCTCTACACAAGAAAACAAAAGCTGAAAGATTATATTGGAAGAATATGAAACCTAAGATCATAATGAAGCAAAAAAATGTAATTCTAAGGACCCAACTAGAATAAGAAAAAATGATGGAAGAATTTATGGAGAGCCAATTGAGAGAAAGAGAAGGTCATTGTGAGGATCTAGATGCTAAGGTTGTTTCTTTGTGAAAGGAGCTAGAAGAAGCCAATTATTAGTTGAAGTATGAAAGGAAAGAGAACCAGTCTAACGGGTCATCAAATACTCTTCTAAAAAGTGAATTGGAAGAAGCTATGAGGATTGAGGAAATATTTCTAGGATAGCTAAAAGAAAATTCAAAGGAATATGAAAAACTAGAAGAGGATATTGTTTCTACAAAGAATAAATTAGAGAAAGAAAATTTGAATTTGAATTTGGATAAAAGGATTGAAATTATGTATGAAATTCTCAACGATGAGATTCTCTCATCATTAATAAGGACCTTGGTTATAATAAATATTGAAACATACAATGAATAATCATGCTCAACAACATGCATGGAAGAGCCTGAGAGCTATATTGAAGTACTTAGTAAGTCAATCAAAAAAAGAAAAAAGAAAAAATAAAGTGAGAACTAAAAGGAAAATGATCAAATCATCCACATAGGTAGACATGGAAAAAGAAAGAATCAAAGTTTTAACTTCCTCAAGTAAGCAATCAAAGCAAGCTAGCTCCCTTAAAAGGATCATCTCCTATAAGAAGTCCCTCCAAACAGTGTACTCAAATTTATTTAATGGATATTTTTTTTTTGACATAAATTTGGCCACAAAGTAGTTGATTGTAGAGCTTATGTAAGAAAATAATACTGAAGAAGAAAATCCTTCAAATTTACCATGAACAATATGTAAGAAACAAACCCACAAGAATGTATGAAAGTGTTGTTGAGATTTTTGGGTAGCATCGGATGTGATCTAGCTCCCAAATTTTGTGGAGGAGATGGAGTACATGATATCTCTAAGACCCAGAAAGCGTTTGAAGAAATTCCATCAGGTTTAATAGATATTCAAATAATTAATCTTTTTAATTAAGGACCCTAAGTCTAACTTAGGAAAATTAAAAGATTAAAGTCAATTAAATTAAACATGTGATGAGAATGACTTACGTGACATGGATCAAGCAACTTATAATCTTAGTCACTGATTAGAGATTATATCATGATCACTGGTTTCCCAATGAGAAAATTATAAGAGAAGGGCTTGGGGTTAGTTGTTGAACACAAAGATTACCGCAGCACTAAAGTTAAGCTGAAATTCTAGGGCGTGATTTGCTAAGAATTTCAGGAATATTTTGCAATGCAGTGAGGGGAAGTATTGGAAAGGGGATGATCTAATCCCAGGCCAAGAGTACAACAATAGTAGAGAGGCATCATATCCAGCAGCGCAGAGGCAAGCTAGAGCCACGCAGTCCAGTAGAGGCAAGCCAGAGCCGCGCAGTCTAGCAGAGGCCACGCAGAGGCAGCGCAGAGGTAGAAGGAGCCATGCAGGGCTGACACATGCCTAGTCAGGGTAGTGCAAGGGCAACGTAAACCCTTCAGGGCTGACGCAGGCCCTTTCGTAGCAGTGCAGAGGCTAACGCCAGCCAAGAAGGCTGACAATAGGGCTGAGGAGAAACATTGGGGTTTTCGGTGTGTCAGAAAGTGTTCAAGTTCTGTAAATCCTACTTGAGGGTGTGAATCAGCCATATTTTATGTCTCCAAGAGAAAGAGGTATAGCTGTTGTGATTTTCTCTATAGGGAAAACCATGTCCGGTGCCCAGAAATTTATGTATTCAAAATCTTCTTAATAATAAAACCTTCCAGAGCTAGTTGCACTGGCTTTCTCGCAATGGGTTTTTCTAGGGACATTTGTCCGAAAAATCTATGCGTCACTTTGTCATATGAGTGTGCTATTCAGTAAATGATTTGTATGTGTAGGCTATTATTTGTGTTTTCTTTGTTGTTTTTCTGAATAGTCAGATTAATAACTTGTATGATTAATCAAGTAGGAGAAGTAAATCAATGGTTAGCAGTAGGGTTTCTTAGGTTAAGAAATTTTCACATGGTATGAGAGAATTGAAAATTAAGTTGAATCTCTAGCAAAATCGACTGAAGAATTTTTTTGCTGCAGAGAGTAGCTAAAGTAGTAGAGATCCACAGAGGGTAGCGCAACATCAGAAGGACGTAGTCCCAACAAAGGATACGCAAGGGATGACGTATTCCCAGCTGGGTGACACAGAGACAACACAGTGCCTTCAAGATGGATGCAATCTAGTTTTGAGTTTCTGTGTAGTGTTCATGTGGTCCGGAAGCAGGGTTTTAGATCTTCAGCAGTTGTTGGTGTGGTGGAGATTCTGCCAATGAAGAATCATGCCTAGCTAAGTTGACAAAGAGCGGGAGGAGAATAGTTGCTCAGCAAATTTTTGCCAAATAAATCTGAGGATCGATCATAGAGTGATCGAAGAGAGCTGATTCGTAGGATTTGGTAGATTTCCAAGGGAGGAAATCAATTTTCAGATGGAGCATAGGGTGCCTTTCTCGCCAAGGACCCTAGATCTGAGTTTCTGTTGAGGGTAACAATAGAACCAGGGAGAGGAGGATATGTTTTGACATATTATTTCTGAGTAGATGGTTTCATATGGACTACACAATTAGGATAGGTTGGATGAATTTTCTAACTTTTCTATCTGGAACACTAGAATCCTGATGGTCCTGGAGACATACAAACTATAGGATCATGTAGAGAGCATCTTGGATACACCAACCAATGTTTCTCTTCTTGAGAAGCATAATGAATTTGAAGCACATGCTAAGCATTTCATCATGGATGGGGCCAAGGATCATGTGGTCCCACACATAGTCAAGAAGAAGACAGCTAATGGTATGTGGAAAGAATTAACCACACTATATCAAGGGAAATCCATACAGAATAATATTCTTCTGGAGAACCAAATGAGTTTTTTATGATGACTAAGGGAGAGGAAACTGATCCTTTCCTCGTCAAGTTACAAGCGATTCGGGATCAGTTGATTTCCATGGGGGTCAAGGTGGAGGATGATTTCATGGTGAGGACTGCTCTAAATGTAGTCACAGATGATTGGGAAATGTTTGCCAAAAGCATCTTTGGCAGAAAAGACCTTCCAAACTGGGATGACATGTGGGCTATCCTTCGATAAGAGGAAATCTGCCTGATGACCAAGAGAAAATCCAACACCGGATCCAGCAAGGTGAATAAATAGGAAGAGGAAGATGCAACGCTAGCATCGAAGAAGTAGCAAGGGAAAAAGAAGTGTGATCTATCAAATATCAAATGTTTCTAATGTGGTGAACTTGGACACTTCGCTAACGATTGTCCTCTAAGGAAGAAGGACAAAGAAGCTTCTAGTTCCAAGGTTGTGGTAGCTAAATAAGATGATGGCTCTGATGATGATGTGGCCATGAGTGCTCATGTACCTCGAGAGAAGAGCTGGGGCGATATTGATCTATAGAGAAGCTACAGAGTGGTGGCTAGATCCTTGAGTAGCCCAACCCTTGGATCACATCTGTGCTACGAGAGCCTTAAGACAATAGCAGGGTTGACTGGAGAAGTGGGTGAAAATCATCAAAATGAAGTAGAGGCGGAGGATAGGAATTTGTAGAGGGAGAAGCATAGTGCAGAGGCAGCAAGAGCACAGAGGGGATTATGGGACTTCAACAACGTAGAGGAGGCATGCTTGTGCAGTGCAGAGCTGCAGCAATGTAGTGGCTTCAGGAGGACTACACGGAGCAGTAGCCTGAGGAGCTTCAGTGATGAGATGTAGCTTGATTGACTTATCTATCTTTGGGCAGGGGTCCTTCAGTTGCTTACTCTCAGCAACTTAGTTGTCATGCAACAGTTGGTTCTATGATGCAACAATTTGAAAGGGAGTTGCAATACGACTATAGCAATGGCCATGGTAGATTCATGGGAAGAAGTACAGAGAGCAGCAGCAGCACAGTGATGGAGAGGCAGCAAGCTAAGCATCAGTGTGGAGACTGATGCCAGAGATCAGAGCAGTACTTCGTGGTGATTGTATTGCTAGAGCACATTCCTCGCTAAGAGGGAGTGTTGATATTTTGGGGTTGCATCAGATGTGATATTGCTCCCAAATTTTGTGGAGGAGATGGAGTACATGAGATATCCAAGACTCAAAAAGTGTTTGAAGAAATTCCATCATGTTTAAGAGATATTAAAATAATTAATCTTTTAATTAAGGACCCTAAGTCTAACTTAGGAAAATTAAAAGATTAAAGTGAATTAAATTTAACATGTGTTGAGAATGACTTAAGTGACGTGGATCAAGAAGCTTATAATATTAGTTGTCGATTAGATATTAGATCATGTCCATTCTTTTCCCAATGAGAAAAGTATAATAGAAGGGCTTGGGGTTAGTTGGAGAACATACACATTGACAGAGCATTGAAGCTAAGTTGAAATTCTAGGGTGTGGTTTGCTAAGAATTTCAAGAAGAGTTTGTAGTGCAGCGAGGGGTTGTATTTTCAAGGGGATGATCTAATCCTAGCCCAAGAGTACAACAACAGAAGAGAGGCATCATATCCATCAATGCAAAGGCAATCTATAGCCATGTAGTCTAGAAGAGGTCACGCGGAGGGAGCACATAGGCAGCAGGAGCCACGTAGGGCTGACACAGGACGATTCAGGGTAGCGCAAGGGCAGTGTAAGCCCTTCAGGGATGACACAAGCCCTTCTAGAATAGTGAATAGGCAGACGTAGGATAGGAAGGCTGACACAGAGGGATGAAGAGAGGGTGCGAATCAACCATATTTTCTGTCTCCGAGAGAAAGAGTTATAGCTTCTGTGATTTCCTCTATAGGGAAAACCATGTCTGGTGCCCAAAAATTGTTGTATTCAAAATCTTCTTAATAATAAAACCCTCCAGAGCTAGTTTCACTGGTTTTCCCACATTTGGTTTTTTCGGGGACATTTGTTTGAAAAACCGTGTCACTGTCATATGATCATGCTATTTAGTAAATGATATGTATGTGTAGGCTTCTATTTTTGTTTACTTCAATTTTTTTTTGAATATTCAGATTAGTAACTTGTATTACTAATACAGTAGGATAAGTAAATCAATTGTTAGCAATAGGATTAAGAAATTTTCACAAGTGCCACTAGTAAAAGTAATTATTTTTCTCCTTTATTGGATTTCATTTAATGTTACAAATGCAACAACATTGGGCACACATCTCATGATTGTTGAATAGGTGCATTGAGGCCTCTACTACTAAGTAGAAAATAATATGTTGTGAGAAATGGAAATCAAAGAACAAAGAAGATATGGAAATGAAGTGAGAACAACGAAAGGAATTCAATCTAGATTTATAAGTTAAAAATTAATATAGTCAATGGCATACAAATAGTGAGTGTTCTCATATATATGTCTGAAGATAAAACTAGATTTATCTCTATAAAGGAGATCATGGGTGGTAGTTTCACTCTTGGATATAATGCATCAGTCAGAATAATGGGAAAATGAATGGTCAACCTTGGTAATGAAAGAGTTAATGTTGAATATGTCTTGTTTTCTAAATATTTGAAGCACAATATTCTAAGTGGAAGTCAAATGGTAGATAAAGGACATGGGGTCACAATCAATTCTAAAGGATGTGCAATAAGAGAAGAAAAATATGGAAAATTAGTGGCAAAAAAAAACAAGACTTATGAAAATTTATGTGTCCTTAACAAAGGTAAACGAGAATATTTCAAACTCCCTTATCAATAAAATTCAATTGAGATACTACAACATCTCAAGCCACATTAGTAACATAGGAATTTTTTAGTGTGAGATATTATCACTCCAATAATTCTCAAGGGTTGTGAATCTTTTTTGTTTAAAGAATATTAGAGGTAACCACAAACCTACTTTTAAGCTTTAGGATCTAGCCTTCCTAGTGCTCAGAGAGGGCTCTCTCTATATGATTTATCTTTGTTAATTTTAGTTGATTTTAGGCTAGTTATGTAGGATTACTTGGGATTTTGATTTTGGGTTTGGTTTGGTTGTGGAATCACTGATTTAGATGGATAGATGTAGGTTTGAATTCCATTGGGCTAATGGAGTCAATGTGTCAAGTATTCATAGTAGAATCAAGGTTCTAAAGGGAAGTATTCACAGGGAAAGATAGATGGGTAACTTCAGATATTTAGGATGGATGATGAAATGGTTTCAATCAGGATGAGAGAGCAATTAAGGGTTATCAAATTTGGATAATGAGGGAAAAGATAGAGGTCAATAGAAACTCGGGAGAAATTAAGAATTCCCTAATCTGGATATCAGTAGAAAACATGAAAATGGCATAACAGTTCAAGACAGAGTGTTTTTAAACATATTATGAAATAATATTCCTATTATACATTTAGATTAAGAAAACATGCAAGTATGTGAAAACTTCATATAATAACAAAGAAAATTTGAGAGTACTTCACTGAAGTGGCCCAAAACATGAATCCTGTAATATAATGCCTCTATTGCTCAATCCAGTCTGCTGACTTGAAAATGGTACAAAGAACCCTCTGGTTCATATCAGTACATCTATAGAAATGTTTAGCAATCCACAATCCACAGTCAATGCTTTGAATTGTGAATTATTTATACAAAAACTCTTGCAAAATATCCTAAAACAAAATTAGGAATTATTCATGGAAAAATAAATATCTTCATGCAAGAAGATAGAGACAGCTATTTAACTAATGCAAATTTTCCCTGCTTTTATTGATTTATTGTTTGATCTTTGCTGATTTGTCTCTGAATATTGCTCAATGAAGGCTACTGTTGAGTGTCTTTTACGTTGGCTTCCTTTAACTCTATTTTGTAATTTCTTTTTTGGCTTTAAACTTGTCTAATTTTCATCTTATACACTTTAAACTTTGATACTACTTGACTTCTGTTTTTCACTTTAACCTGACTGCTCTGTTTTATATTGATCGATCTGTTTTAACCTTTACTGCTTTTATAGTAAATCAATCAACTTCTCCCAATCTTCTGCCATTCCTCTGAATATCTCATTAGCCTCTGTATACTTTGCAAAATTTGGCTTGTTTATGAATAAATGTTTTACCTCATGTTGTAGGTAAAAGAGTTTTTCAAAACTTGTGTAGAGTACTTTCCCTGTTGGAATTCCTTGCATGGCTGAATTATTAGCTTGATCCTTAGCCACTTCTCTGATTTTCTTATCATAATATTCTTGTTTCATCAACCTATCATTAATAACCAGAGGATTTGGAAGGCCTTTCTCCCTTAGAATATCAAACTTCATCATGAATCTGGTTATGGCAAGCTCCATTAACTGACATTTTTCTTCAAGTTGAACCATTAAGTTTCTCTTAGAAATCATCTTCCTAATTTCTAGGATTGTTTCTGTCATGTCACTAATTCCAATTTCCTCTAATTCTTATTTATTCTTGGAATTAAGAAACTTAATGATTTGATTTGCCTCTTCTGGCTTCTTACCAAGTTCTTCTTTGATTTTCTAGATGGCTTCACTTACTAATCCGATAATATTCTTCTGCTCATAAATCACTTGAATGGATGGCCAAATAGCATTGACAGATTCAATGATATTTGCCCATAGTTGATGCTTGGCTTGTACCATTGGTTCTTTCAGTTTCAATATTTCTCTAACTTCTTCAATTTCTTTGTCAATCTATTTGTCTTTTGTACTTCATTTTTGTGCACAATCTAAACTAGTTTCTTCTCATCCTCTAGAATTTTCAATTGTTCTTTAAGTCTATTGATTTTATTAGTCTGAATGGACATTTCTTGCATTTCTTTAACTAGTTTTCCTGCTTCATCACTGGGTTGTGCTGCTATTGAAGATGACTCTATAGCTGAAGTGGTTGTTGATGTAATAGGAAGTGTTGTAGCTATTAGAATTGATGGAGCCACTGATTCTGCTAATGCAAAAGGAATAGTTGTAATGATTGTAGGAATAAGACATGGATTTCTTTTGATCTAGACTTTTTCTCATGTACTAACTTATCCATTTCATTTTCCATTTCTTTCAGTTGGGCAGTTAATTGAAGAATGAGGTTCATCATCTTTTATTTTTATCCTTCATTCTCAAACACTTCCTTTGCCTGTGGATGTTCAGTATGAGGGAGTTTTAGTTGCTTCTTTAATGCAACAATGTCTGCAATCTTTTTATTTATGAATTCATCTGCAACTTTAACATTTGTTGGATCATATCCTACTTCAATAACTAAATCTTCCAAATATTTAATTATGTTATCCTTAGCCTGTGAGGATGCCTTTTCTAACTTTAGCTGACCTCTGATGTTTTCAAGAGTTTTTTGCAGCTTCTGTTCACTCATTGCTTTATTTGTCATGGCAGAATATAGCATTTCACCATCTTTCTTGTGAGATTCTATCTGGTCTATAGGATGAAGATATTTTTCTTGAACTTCATAGGATGTATTTTTATAATCTGCTAATGATTTGGGATGCTTCACTGTGGGCTGTAAGAAAGTCACCTGCATCTTCCTATTCTTGTAGTCAAATGTAGAAAGCAGTTTTCTTTGGTCACTAGATGACTGCTTCCAGTATTGGGCATATGTATCAGCCTTTAATGCCTCATTCCTGATCTTGATTTATTTATAAGTTTGCATGATATCCTACCTTTTTTATGCTGGCTTACTGGATGAAGACACTTCAACACTATGTTGCTTTTGAATAATATGAGTGTTTCATGTTGAAGGTTTGTGAGTTTCTTCATAAACTGTAGGTGGTACATTGTCTTTTACCACTATATTTGTATCTATGACTTCAATAGTTTCCACTTCTTCATTTTCAGGATTTAATTTTGGTTTCTTCTTGTACATCATTTTGAACTTTGTTTCAGTGGTAGTTTCAACTAAGTATGATCCTTATTCTCTTTCTCTTTTAGATTTCCTATCCTGTGGAGCTGTAGTCTGCAAGATGGAACTAGTATCACCTTACTTCTATGCCTCCTTCAAAGTGTTCTCTAACCATTCAGACTGATTGGAGTATTTCTCTACGTCTAGCTTGGATTAATGTACATAAGGAGTTAATTTACATTTGACTCTTAACTTTCTTATAACTCCTAAAGGATCATAGTACCATTGGAAACTTTCACTGAACTTGAATTCCTGCAAATATTTTTCTGCTTGTTCACCTCCATCTCTACTCTTACAAATAAAAGGACCAATCTGATTCTTTATCTCAAAATGTGTCTTATTTTTGGTTGAAAATAAATTTATTGCATCAGAGTTAGGGATCTGCCCGATATATTCAAGTGCAAATAACCTCATTGGGAGGTATTTGGGCAACTTATATGGAAAACGATTAGATTCATATACCCTAATCTCTGTGTGGTTATGATAGAGGTACCAATCTCCTGTCCTACTGTGTTATAATAACTTCAGTACCTTTTTAATCTCATCACTGACTCTTGGTTGACTATTGTTGTTCAACATGTTGACAATAGGATGGATGAATTATTCAATGAAGTCCGTGTATGTGAAATGTGTTGAATCCTTCCTGATTAAGGAAGTCCAAAATATTACTGACTGTGGATTACCTTCAACATCCAGTTTCTGAAGGTTGATAGGAAATATTTTAGGTTTAAAATATAGAAATATGTGGAAAAAAATTGATGGATACTTGAAGACACCTTCTTCATGCATTTTAACAAGCTATTCTTGAATTGTGTCAGCAAGGTACTAGGAAAAAATGAATCTAGTACAAGGAGGCTGACGAGAGGAGAAAATAGAAAGGAAACCTAGGACTGAAGCATCAACATGCTTATCAGTAAAATAACCCAGAATACATGACAATGTGGTGATGATATGCTTGGTTCTCTCAGATAATAGTAGATGGATAAGGAGGATTAGTCTTGGGAGTTTCTACTAATGAAGGAATGAATGATTGGAATATCTTGAACCTCTTGGGAAAGTCTAGATTAAGATATAACTCAGTTAGGATCTCTATAGGTATAAGGGTTTCTTCACGTCTAGGTTGAACTTGCAACATCTGATTTATTGATTCAGCTGCAACGGTGAATAAGATTTCTTTTCTAGGGGTTATAATGGCTCTTTAATCAGGGAAATAACAAGTTTGGAAAAGTATGATGACCTCTGGACACTATAAGGTCTATGGGACAATGTACTTGGAAAAATTAGACTCCCAAAGGAAAGCCTCATCATCTTGGTTAATTGATTTGTCATGGCTCAGTGGAGCTCAAGAAGGTTAAATTCAATGACAGGGTCACTAATTTTAAATTATTTGTCTGTTAAGGGAGTGTGTTCTACATCCACAACTGGAGGTTGTAGGGGATTAATTGAAACAATGCTTTAAGAAGCCATTTGTTTTGTTAGTTTTAATCAATTGATTATTCCCTGATTTTAAAAAACAATTTCAAGCCTTTAGGAGCACCTTTGAAAGATACTAAAATCTGCAACAGGGTTTGGGATGAAACAGTGGCTTTTCTATGGTCTGCAAAGGCTCCTAAATCGATTCAATGAATTTGTTACTATCTAGTTGTAACTTTAGGCCTTAGCACTGAGGAATAACTGGAGAAAATGAATATTTTTGTTTGTAGAAAGAGTTCTCTGAAGCAGCAAAGGCTTTCTGAGGCTTCACTGGTCTTTATAGGGCTTTGGATTGATTATGGAGTGTCTTTGGTGGCAAGTTAGTTGAATTCTAGTGTAAAGGGCTTGAAAATAGGTCGGTAGAGTAATCTATACTTTGAAATAGGTCAGAAGTGCTTTTTATGCACAAACGATAACAGAAAATGGTGAAAATGGGCTGCAAAGGTGGTCTTATGGGTTTTTAACCAACATTAATTAAACTTTGGCCACGGGTTAAATTCAAAAGGCAGGACAGTTTTGTTGCAACGGTCAGGAATACAATTGAATGGTTTTTGCAATGCAAAACGTGGGTAGGTGGTAATTTTTCGGAGGATGCGATACAATCAAATGATGCCACGTAGCCAGGAGAGGGGCTCCGAAAACTGCTCATTTCGCAAGGTCTTGGTGTGCTAAAAGATCAGGAAATCAGGGATGTGACAAGGCTTATTGGCCATTGGATCTTATCAATGTAGGTCTGACGATTGCCAAATAACAGGGAACTATCAAGGATTTTGATAGGCATGGGGCCCGTGTTAAGTTATGTGATGGGGTTTAAACTATAGTGCTAAGGTTTATATAAATCAAAGTTATAAGGTATGCCCGGGACTAAAATAAACCATTATTTAGATTAATATACAAGGGTTAATATAATATAGGAATGAGTTAATATAATACGGGGTACATGTGTTTTATATGCGGGAGCTAATATAATAAAGTTAAAACTAAGATTAGTATATGGGCAGGATTTTAAAATACACTAAGATTTAATGTAAAAGGTGATATCAGGGAGGGATGTTTCACAGTGGAGCTCAATCCATTATTTTAAATAAATATCTAGGATAAGTGTATTATAGGGGTTTTTTTGGGGCATTTTGAATGAAAATGGAAGTTAATAAAGGGATTTTACTTTTCCAAATGTAATATGCTTTTTTTAAACTAAGGAAAATAAATTTTGTGTAGGGAAAATGAGTGAAGTAAGGGGGGGAGGGTTAAAATGAAGGGAAAGGAGTATTTTTACAAGGGAAAATGAATTTAGAGGGAAATTAGTAAATATGAAATGATCAATTTCTGCTATCCATGCCTTGTGTAAACTGCTTCTGCCTACCCATCATGAACCCTAACATTTTTTCTTCATTTAATTGGGTGCATTTGAGCATGCAAACCCTTATTATTTTTATTTTAACAACAAACTATCTAATTCTAACCTTATTACTTCCAATGGCTCAAATTAAACTGTTGAGCTCATTTATTATTCTCTACCTAACTACTGATCTACCAAGGTTAAACAGTTTGGCTAGATATTTATTCTCTATCTATCAGCATGAAAAAATAAAACATGAATAATCAAGATTAAGCAGTTTGACCTTCATTGATTGTGACATTTTTGACAAGATGCACACAATCTTATTTTGCAAAATAAAGTAAAAAGTAGTGGCATTTGAATTTTCATCACTTTCATTATCTAATTTATCTCTTTTTTTTGTTGGGGTTCATTTTTATATTCTTTTTTATCTTTTTTCTTTTTAGTCCTTTGATTTTTCTTTTAGGACTTTTACCCTCTTTACATTTTTTATTATGGGAAAACAATTTGCAGAAAGCAAAGTATGTACATATTACAAGAATAATCATAGTCAATTCAAAAATATGAATCCTATTATTATAGGACCCTAACAGTGGCTCCACATGGGAATGGTATTTCCTTATGAGATGTCAAGAACACGGTCGACTAGCGGCCTGATCCATTGGGCCGATCCCAATTCTGCACATGCTTTGATATATAATCCTATGACTATACATCTCATACTAAAACCAAACCTTTTCTACAAACTGAAATCTGAAAACACACTGAACTAAAACAGAAATGATGCTCAGAGTCCTGAGCTTATTTTCACTCATCTACCTACTCTAATCTACTGATAATCTTGTTGAATCAGGTAATACAAAAATGTCAATGAAGCCAGTCAAGTAGCTGTAGAAATGAATGGATAATTTGACTGCTTGTCATCAAACTTGGAAGCATAACTTGATCATGTGTCTTCATAATCAAAGATATGATGTGTAAAGGCAACTGCTGATGTATTTGATCCTCATAGAGAAAACATGTTTGCAGACTTCAACTAAAAATAATCTCCATATAATTTGCTATAGGATCATCAAAAGCATGATGTATGATTTGTGCTTTTATGCCTTCAATGACTAATTGATTAGTGTACCATAAATATTAAACCCTGAAACTATTTCTTTAGTCTTGTACTTAAAAGCATAATCATCCTCAATTTGCAAGTCAAAAGGTAGTACAATTTCCTCTTGCTTTGGAGAAGGAATATTTTCCAAGAATTCTTTAGGATCTTCGAAATTATATGACTTAATTTGAGAATGCAAAAGTTAATGCCATTTTCATATTTTTTCAGAAACTAGCTCAAGGAAACATATTTTAAGTTCAGGAGAAAATTTTCTTGATTTCAAAATAAGAAAGATAGCTCTTAGAAAATCCTCATCAAACTAAAATTCTGATAACCCATCCCTGAATTCATTGAAAATCTCATGAGATGAAAGGTTTTCCATAAACCCTGTCATCTTGTATCACCGTTAATGCTTTGGAATATTGATTCTTGATTATGGAGTCACTCTGAACTTTGAAGCTCTGGATCTTGTACAATAGATTCACAAGGTGAAAGGTACAACCTTCTGGTGTCTAATCGTTTTTCACCATCAACAATAAGATATGAACTTTGATGCATTTTTTTGAGGAATATAAAACATTCTTCCCCAGTATGGCAGCCAATATGTTTTCACTCCAATAATTCTCAAGGGTTATGAATCTTTTTGGTTTAAAGAATATTAGATGTAACCACAAACCCACTTTTAAACTTTAGGATCTAGCCTTTCTAATGCTCAAAGAGGACTCTCTCTTTATGATTTAACTTTGTTGGTTTTAGTTGATTTTAGGCCATTTATGTAGGATTACTTGGGATTTTGATTTTGGGTTTGGTTTGGTGGTGGAATCACTGATTCAGATGGATAGATGTAGGTCTGAATTCCATTGGGATAATGGAGTCAATGTGTCAAGAAGTCAGAGCAGAATCAAGGTTCTAAAGGGAAGTATTCACAGGGCAAGATAGTTGAGTAACTTCAGATCTTTACGATGGATGATGAAATGGTTTCAATCGGGATGAGAGAGCAATTAAGGGCTCTCATATCTGGATAATGAGGGAAATGACAGAAGTTAATCGAAACTAGGGAGTAATTAAGAATTTCCTAATCTTTATATCAGTAGAAAACATGAAAATGACATAAAAATTCAAGACAGACTATTTTTAAACATATTCTGAAATAATATTCCTGTTATACATTCAGATTAAGAAAACATGCAAGTATGTGAAAACTTCAGATAATAACAAAGAACAATTGAGAGTACTTCATTGAAGTGGCTCAACACATGAATCCTGTAATATAATGCCTTTATTGCTCAATCTAGTATGCTGACTTGAAAATGGTACAAAGAACCCTATAATTCATATCAGTACATCTATAGAAATGTTTAGAAATCCACATTCCACACTCAATACTTTGAATTGTGAAGTATTTATACAAAAAATATTACAAAATATCCTTAAAAAAACTTCGGAATTATTCAAGGAAAACAAATATATTCATGCAAGAAGACAGAGACATCTATATAACTAATGCAAGTTGTCCCTACTTTTATTGATTTGATGTTTGATCTTTTGTTGATTTGCCTCTGACTGTTGCTCAATGAAGGCTATTGTTGAGTGTCTTTTATGTTGGTTGCCTTTAACTCTGCTTTGTAATTTCTGTTTTGACTTTAAACATGTCTGATTTTCATATGATACACTTTAAACTCTGATACTCTTTTACTATTGTTTTTCACTTTAAATCAACTGCTTTGTTTTATCTTGGTTGATATGTTTTGACCTTTACTACTTTTACAGTAAATCAATCAACTTCTCCCAATATTTTTCCTCTGGTAATTTGAACTTCACCATTATTCTAAATATCTCATTAGCCTTTGTATACTTTGCAAAAGTTGGCTTGTTTATGAATAAATGTTTTACCTCATCTTGTAGGTAAAATAGATTTTCAAAACTTTTGTAGAGTACTTTCCCTGTTGGAATTCCTTGCATGTTTGAATTATTAGCTTGCTCCTTTGCCACTTCTTTTATTTTCTTATCATAATATTCTTGTTTCATCAACCTATAATTTATAACCAGAGGATTTGGAATGCCTTTCTGCCTTAGAATATCAAACATCATCATGAATCTGATTATGGAAAGCTCCATGTTTTGAAATTTTTCTTCAAGTTGAACCATTAAGTTTCTCTTAGAAATCACCTTCCTAACTTCTAGGATTGTTTCTGTCCTGTCACTAATTCCAATTTCCTCTAATTCTTTTTTATTATTGGAATTAAGAAACTTAATGATTTCATTAGCTTCTTCTGGCTTCTTACCAAGTTCTTCTTTGATTTTCTGGATGGTTTCACTTGCTGATTTGATAAGATCATTATGCTCATAAATCACTTGAATGGATGGCAAAATATCATTGAAATATTCAATGATATTGGCCCATAGTTGTTGCTTGTCTTGCTCCAATGGTTCTTTTAGTGTTAAATCTTCCTCTAACTTCTTCAATTTCTCTGTCCATCTATTTGTCTTTTGTACTTAATTTTTGTGCATAATTTGAACTAGTTTCTTCTAATCCTCTATACTTTTCAATTATTCTTTAAGTCTATTGATTTCATTAGTCTGAATGGACATTTCTTGCATTGCTTTAACCATTTTTCCTACTTCATCACTGGGTTGTGTTGCTACTGAAGATGAATCTGTAACTGAAGTGGTTGTTGATGTAAGAGGAAGTGTTGTAGCTATTGGAATTGATGGAGCCAATGATTTTGCTAATGTAGAAGGAACAACTGTAGTGACTATAGGAATAACAGTGACAGGGATTGCTTCTGATCTGGCCTTTTTCTCCTCTACTAACTTATCCATTTAATTTTCCATTTCTTTCAGTTGGCCAGTTAATTGAAGAATGGGGTTCATCATATCATATTTTTTTCCTTCATTCTCTAACACTTCCTTTGCTTGTGGATGTTCAGTAGGAGGGAGTTTGAGTTGTTTCTTTAATGCAGTAATGTCTGCATTCTTTTTCTTTCTGAGTTCATCTACAACTTTGACATTTGTTGGATCATATCCTACCTCAATAACTAAATCTTCAAAAGATTTAATTATGTTATCCTTAGCCTGTGAGGATGCCTTTTTTAACTTTAACTGACCTCTGATATTTTCAAGAGTGTTTGGTAGCTTCTGTAAACTCATGGCTTTGTTTGTCATGGTAGAATACAACATTTCACAAGCTTGCTTGTGAAATTCTATCTGGTCTATAGGATGAAGATATTTTTCTTGAACTTCATAGGATGTCTTTTTATAATCTGCTGATGGTTTGGGATGCTTCACTGTGGGCTATAGGAAAGTCATCTGCATCTTCCTAGTCTTGTATTCAAATGCAAAAAGAAATCTGCTTTGGTCACTAAGTGACTTCTTCTGGTATTGGGTATATGTATCAGCCTCTAATGCTTCATTCCTGATCTTGATTTCTTAATACTTTTTCATGATATCCTGCTCTTTTTCTGTTGGCTTACTGGATGAAGACACTTCAACACTATGCTTCTTTTGAATAATATGAGTGTTTGATGTTGAAGGTTGGTGAGTTTCTCCAAAACCTGTAGGTGGTGCATTGTCTTTTACCACTGTATTTGTATCTATGACTTCAATAGTTTCCACTTCTTCATTTACAAGATTTAATTTGGGCTTCTTCCTGTACATCAGTTTGAACTTTGTTTCAGTGGTAGTTTCAACTAAGTATGATCCTTCTTCTCTTTCTCTTTTAGAGTTCCTATCCTGTGGGGTTGGATTCTGCAAGATGGAACTAGTATCACCTTGCTTCTCTACCTCCTTCAAAGTATTCTCCAACCATTCAGACTGATTGGAGTATTTCTCTATGTCTGGCTTGGATTCATGTACATAAGGAGTTAATTTACATTTGACTCTTAAATTTCTTGTAACTCCTAAAGGATCATAGTACCATTGGAAACTTTGACTGAACTTGAATTCATACAAATATTTTTCTACTTGTTCACCTCCATCTCTACTATTACAAATAAAAGGACCAATCTGATTCTTTATCTTAAACTATGTCTTATTTTTTGCTGACAAGAAATTTATTGCATCAGATTTAATGATCTGCCTGATATATTCAAGTGCAAATAACCTCATTGGGAGGTATTTGGGCAGCTTATATGCAAAAATGTTAGATCCATATACCCTAATCTCTATGTGGTTCTGATAGAGGTACCAATCTCCTATCCTACTGTGGTCTAATAACTGCAGGACATTTTTAATCTCATCACTGACTCTTGGTTGACTGCTTTTGTTCAACATGTTGACAATAGGATGGATGAATGATTCAATGAAAACTATGTATGTGAACTGTGTTGAATCCTTCCCGATTAAGGAAGTCCAAAATATTACCGATTGTGGATTACCTTCAACATCCAGATTCTGAAGGTTGATAGGAAATCTTTCAGGTTGAAAATATAGAAACATGTGGAACAGAACTGATGGATACTTGAAGACACCTTCTTCAGGAATTTTAGCAAGTTGTTCATGAATTGTATCAGCAAGGTAAGGGGGAAAATTGAATATGGTACTAGGAGGCTGACCAGGGGAGAAAATAGAAAGGAAACCTAGGATTGAAGCATCAACATGCTCATCAGTAAAATAGCTCAGAACACATGACAGTATGGTGATGATATGCCTGGTTCTCTCAGAGAATATAGCAGATGGATAAGGAGGATTAGTCTTGGGAGTTTGTACTTATGAAGGAATGAATGTTGGAATATCTAGAACCTCTTGGGGAGGTCCAGATTAAGAGATAAATCAGTTAGGATCTCTATAGACAGAGGGTTTTCATCACGTCTAGGTTGAACTTGCAACATTTTATTTATTGATTCAGTTGTAGTGGTGAATAAGATTTATTTTCCATAGGTTATAATGGCTCTTTGATCAGGGAAATAACAAGTTTGGAAAATTATGATGACCTCTGGGAACTAGAAGGTCTGTGGGAAAATGTACTTGGGAAAATTAGACTCCCAAAGGAAAACCTCATTAGCTTGGTCAATTTATTTTTCATGGCTCCAGCAATGGAGCTCAAGAAGGTTAAAGTCAGTGACAGGGTCACTAATTTTAAAGTCTCTGTCTACAACAAGTCTTATTGGCCATTGGATCTGATCAATGTAGATATGACGGTTGGAAAATAGCAGGGAACTATTGGGGATTTTGATAGGCGTGGGGCCCGTGTTAAGTTATGCGATGGGGTTTAAACTATAGTGCTAAGGTTTATATAAAGTGGAGTTATAAGGTAGGCTTGGGAATAAAATAAACCATTAGTTAGATTAATATACAAGGGTTAATATAATATAGGAGGGAGTTAATATAATATGGGGTACATGTGTTTTATATGCAGGAGATAATATAATAAAGTTAAAACTAAGATTATTATACAGGCGGGATTTTAAAATACACTAGGATTTAATGTAAAAAGTGATATCGCGGAGGGATGGTTCATAGTGGGACCCGATACATTAATTTAAACAAATACTTAGGATAAGTGTATTTTAGGGGTTTTTTGGGGTATTTTCAATGAAAATGGAAGTTAATAAAGGGATTTTACTTTTCCAAATGTAATATTCTTTTTTTAAGTAAGTAAAAGGGGTTTTGTTAGGGAAAATGAGTGAAGTAAGGGGGAGAGGGTTAAATTGAAGGGGAAGGAGTATTTTTACAAGGGAAAATGAATTTAGAGGGAAATTAGTAAATATGAAATGATCAATTTCTGCTATCCATGCCTTGTGTAAACTGCTTTTGCCTACCCATCATCTACCCTAACATTTTTTCTTCATTTCTTTGGGTGCATTTGAACTTGCAAACCCTTATTATTTTTCTTTTAACAACAAACTATCTAATTCTAACCTTATTACTTCCAATGGCTTAGATTAAACTATTGGGCTCATTTATTATTCTCTACCTAACTACCAATCTTCCAAGGTTAAACAATTTGGCTAGATCTTTATTCTCAATCTATCAGCATGAAAATTTAAAACATGAATAATCAATATGAAGCAATTAGACCTTCATTGATTGTGGCAATTTTGACAAGCTGCACACAATATTATTTTGCAAAATAAATTAAAAATTAGTGGCATTTGGATTTGAATCACTTTCATGATCTATTTTATCTATTTTTTTTTGTTGGGGTTCATTTTTTTTATTCTTTTTAAATCATTTTCTTTTCAGACCTTTGATTTTTCTTTTAGGACTTTTACCCTCTTTACATTTTTTAATATGGGAAAACAATTTGCAAAAATAAAAGTATGTACATATTACAAGACTAATCATAGTCAATTCAAAATTATAAATCCTATTGTTATAGGACCCTAACATGAGCTATAGGAGAAGAATAATGAAATGGAAATTTTGTAGAAGATACATGAGAATGATAATTCAAATATAGCAATATTATTAAGAATGGTTGTGAAGACAACCCTTGAAATTGAAAGTGATACTGTAAAGGTAACAAAAGAGAAAAAGAGGCATCCAGACCCAAAATGAAGGAAGTTAAAGAAAAGGTTTATATTTTCCTCAAGTCAAAACAATTGGTATGAGTTAATAGCTCAAATTTTAATTAAAAACGAAAGAAAAATAAGGAGAAATGCAAACAAGGAGAAGCATCATTTTAGGGGGAGAAACCCTTTAATGTTATAAGAGATAAGTTGTAAGGAATCACAAGCACAAGAGTATTAGTCTCAAGAATAGGGTTACATAAGAGGAAATGTTGCATGCAGGGACAAATAGACACAAATTACTAAGGAAATATTAAATACCTTTATTTAGAAATAATAAACAAATAATGATTTGTTTAATTATTCCAAGGTGATTTAGTCAAATTTAAAACATAATAATAACTAAATAATGATTTAATTAATTATTCTTAGATAAAAATAAGATCGTAAGTGAAAATGTGAAGTTGGGTTACACTTTTTTCCCTTTTTTGAGAAAAAAATACCATTTTTAAATGTTCTTCAACTTTCTGTAAGCCAAAAAAAAAAAATTCTATTTAGAATTTCATTTCACGATAAAAATAAAACTTGTCAGAAATTTATTAGCTTTCTATTAATTATTTTTTGGAATTTTTTTATTCACATTTTATATTTCAACTTAACAATTCTTTGAGTGTGTTTTCTTTAACAATAAAAGGATTCATAAAAGTCATGTTGAGACGCGTTGGTGTATTCTTTGAAAAATATGTGTTTTTGAGAAAAAAAATGTGTTACAACAATCTAAACAGAGTCTACTTCGGTATCGTTATATTTACGAAGCCAACTGATGCATATCATAACTACTAGAAATTTTTGAACCGAACCAATATGAAAAAACTACATATTTTGAATATGTTTTGGCCCATGTCAAGTTTCTCAACATATTAGTTATAAACTAAAAATCTAAAAGCTACCCATTATAGCAGACGGACCAATGTAATGCACCATAAGTTTTTCAATTTTTTTACAGTGTATTTTGGGAGATACATAATTTGAATTCACTGAATCATAATGACCTTCAGAAATTGTTTGCACCCATTTTATTACAAAATTAATTAAAATTAGTAAATATTTATGGAATTTGATAAAATTTATATTTCCTTAAAGTACATTGAATTCTACAAATGCTAGTCTTGGTTCTGAAAATTAATTCATAAATTTTGATGGAGTTTAACCATTCCAAAGTTGAAGAAATGTGTTTAGAGCCGAGCTGCAGCGTAGTTCCAGATGTTTTAGTTCGACCGAACTTTTGTAATAGTTCAACTGAATTTTGTTTTGCCACTTCGTCTCATTAGTTTTAACGACAAAAAATTTTGGCCAAACTTTTTATAAAAGTTCGGTCGAACTTATGCTCACAAATCCCGTCGACCAGAAAATTCAATGAAGCCCCTCTAAAAAAACAAATTTCGCAACTATATAAATAGCCGAAAATGGAAACATTATTTTCTCACATTTCTTCATTTGGGCTGAATTTGCAAAGGAATTTTTTTGGGCTAAATTTAGAAAGGAATTTTTTTGGCCTCAATTTAGAAAGGAAATTTTTTGGCTTTAATTTTCAAAGGTTTTTTGGGCTTAATTTTCAAAGGAAATTTTTTGGAGGTATTTTTTAAAGTGACACTTTTTTAGAGTAAGTGTTTTGGGTTGAAGTAAATCTTTTATAATGATTTTTTAAAGTGATTTTTTGTCTAATTTTTTAAGTGAATTTTTTTTGCAGGACTTGGAAGGAAATATTTTGAGCTTCATTTTTAAAAGACATTTTTTTAGCGGAATTTTTAAAGTAAGTGTTTTGGGTTGAATTTTGTCTTTTCTGAAAAAAATTAAAGTGATTTTTTTTGAAATGAAAACTTTTGTGATGTTTTTTTGAATTAAGTTTTTATCTAAATTTTGATAGTGAGTTTCTTTTACAGGATTTTGAAAGAAATTTTTTGAGCTTCATACTAAATTATCATGGGAAATCAAAGAAATTGCAAGAGAAAATATGATCGAACAAGAGACCCGAAGGCTCATAGAGGATAGGGGATAGAAAATCGCAAAGAAAAGAGAGAAGAATGCTCCAATATTGAAAGGGAAAATCAACCTCAACTAGAACTTGAAGCAAGTATGTAAATGTAAATATTATAAGTGATATTTAAAATTTAACTAGTGTAATGTGAAACTTAATTTTTATTTGATGAACTAATATGAAAAATATTTTGCAATGTAAACAGAGAGAGGTATTCCTCAAAACATTGATGATGAGATAGAAAATTTTGAAAGATAAAGTGAAAGAGATATTGAACCAATGATTGAAGGTGTTGAAAATGTTGAAAGAAATTCAAGTGAAGAAATTTAATCACCGGGTATGTATATATATGTTGAATGTGTATTATTGAAATTATGCATATTTATTAATTTAATTGTTTATTGAATATGTAAACTCATTTTGTACATTTAATTCTAATATGTACAAATGAAATCAATATCAATGATGAGATGTTAGAAAATGTTGACACTGACACATATGGAGATAAAAAATCTCACCATGTTATACGATATCGTGTTAAGTGCATTATTGATATGTTCTTCAAAGACGAAAATGTGGAAGTTCAAGTCCAATTTTTGAAAATTCTCTTAACATCAAAGAAATTAAAGGAAGCTGCAATTTTATTGGGTATTTGAAAATCGAAAAAAGATAATAAAAAAAAATGAAGGAAAATGTGATACAAAATATAAATAGTGCACTAAATTCAATTGGAAGATCTAGAAACAAAAGTGATTTAGATTCAAGTAGATCAATACAAATGGCAGTGGTTTCATCAAGTACTAAAGAGAATCATTTGGTAAAATATATGGCACAATCATTAGGGACCTCACGAAAAACTTTGCACAAACATCGGAAATTTTGATTGCAAATAGTTGTAAATGATGAACTCGCTTGTTGGACAGTTATTTGTAGGAAGCCATACATAGATATACTTGGAGAAGATGTTAAAAAAATAATATATGAATATTGGATGAAAAAATCACATGTTTCACCAAAAGCAAGGGATGTGATGCGATGAAGAATAGCATGAAATCAGTATGAAGAACATGCAAAACATATCTTGGAAACCACTCAGATAGATTTGTTCAACAATTTTATAGAAGAGAATCATGAAATTAATGTCTCAATCAGTGCTTTTGTGCAACAAAAACCATGGTATGTCAAACCTATCACTGTACGAGACACTTGTTGTTGTCATTATCATATGGAATTTTAGTTATATTATGACACATTCCTTAATTTTGGTAAAGAATTTTGGAAAAATTCACCTTATCCTTCCACTATCCATGATTTCATATCTCAAATTCTATGTGCAAGAGAAATCCATGAATTATTTTACCAAAATAAATGTGTTGGTGGTAGAAAATGAAATGATTGTGGCAATTTGACTTTATTTCACAACATATTGTATTCACATAAATTATCAATCATTTTCCAAAATAAAAATGAAATGGAAGAGATATGAATATATTCATACATGGACTCGTTCAAGTAGTACTACAAGTTATAAAAGAATTGATTTACAAGAAGAAGAAATTTTGTGATAGAGTTTTTGAGAAAGTTTGAGGCAGAAATTTATAAATACACTAAGCATTCCCATAGAGCTCAATGGCAGGAATTTCAATTCAAAAAATCCAGTGAAGTTTTTCCACGAGGGACCATTTTGTCAATATTTGATTTTGCAGAGAATTACACATTTGTTCCACAAAAAGAAATACAAAGTGAATACTATCATTTTGAACATGTCTCCATGCTTGTCCATATTTTATATAGACACATTGAATAAAATGTTGACCATATAGAAAGCACCAGTGAAAATCGACATGTTATTAAATAACATCACTTATATATCTGTGACGATCATACACATGATACATATTTTGTACAACATTGTTTTGAAAATATTTATTACTCTTTGAAAATTCGTGAAACAAAATTCAATGAACATTGGATATGGTCAGATGGATGCACTATTCAATTCAAATCTTCACGATCATTCTTTTGGTTGTGTCATCTTCATATGAAAACCCACATTAAACATTGTTGGAATTTTTTTCAGAATGGTCATGGAAAAGGATAACATGATGGTGCAGGGGCATGTATAAAATGAGCACTTTGAAGATATCAAATGGACCACTTTGCACACCGACATGTCTCAGCTAAACAAATTGTTCAATGGTGCATCGTTTCACTAAGCCATGAGACTAACCGGTCAAGGGAAGTACGAAGGTATATATATATCTATATATATATATATATATATATATATATATATATATATATATATATATATATATATATATCGATGTAGAACTTTAATAAACATGATCTAATTTTTACTAATTTTATAATTTTAAATATTATTTATCACAATTATTATCTTTCATTGTATTTTGAATAACATATTTATATTCTTGTTTGAATTTTCCATATAGGTTTTTTTGGCATATTTGGGTCCAAGATGTAGGTAGATCGATTGGAAATGACATCTAAACAATAAAAGTGACTCGAAAATTGCATTCAATTAAAACAAAGGAGTACCAAAAAGTGTTTGCATTTGATAAAAGAAAATAGTATTGTTTTTGTCATGTTTGCATAGACAACATAGAATCCAATAATGTTTGTGAAAACAAAATGTATCTAAAAGATTGGAAACATACATAACTAAATACATTTGTTTTGTAATTTTCAATTTCAATCTAGATTCATTTTAAATAACAAGTGACTAAAAAACTTGAGTTTTAAAAACAAAACATAATCTAAGATCTTCTAAGCTAACATTATAACATGTGATCATATATGCAAAATTTAACAAATAAATGAAAATGAACTTAAATCATTGTTACATATTCATGAACTTAAATATGTAAAACCATCTTTGATTGTTTTAAATGGCACATGATCATGCAAAATGTACCCAAATATCACCTTTAATAGACATCCTGATTATATAGCATTCACACATGTTCAAATGCATAACATGTACCACATGTGTTTTGCAATTTAAAATTTCAATCTAGATTCATTTTAAATAACAAATGACAAAACAACTTGAGTTTTAAAAACAAAACATATAATATAATATCATCTAAGTTAGTTCATTATAACAACATGTGATCATGTATGGAAAATGTAACAAATAAATGCAAATGTACTTCAATCATTGTTACATATTCATGAGCTTAAATATGTATAACCATTTATGATTCTTTTAAATGAGAAATGATCATGAAAAATGTACCTAAATATCATGTTTTATAGACATCCTAATTATATAACATTCACACATGTTCAAATGTGTAACATGTAACACATGTGTTTTTTAATTTGCAATTTCAATCTAGATTCATTTTAAATAACAAGTGACAAAACAATAAGTTTTAAAAACAAAACATAATATAAGATCATCTAAGTTAACATTATATAACAACATGTGATCACATGCCAAATGTAACAACTATTCAAAATTTAAAATCATTCAATAAAATTAAATTTAGTTCAATTATCCAAAATGTAAAATATGTCCAAAATCTATATTATGAACAATAAAAGTAAATATAACAATGTATAGTGTTACAAGTATCAAGTTATATACAAAAGTGAATATGACTGCATAAATAAGACTATCTATATACAAAAGTAAATAAGACTATATATCAAATAAAATGTTGCATGTGCATCAATCAAATAGAGAATTTGGCTGCAATATATTTTCTAGCAGCCCCATGAGCCTCCTTGTGCTATCATCTGAAGAATGGGGAATCTACACAATGTGTAAACATTAAAATTTAATGTTTTAAAATTGAATGAGAATGTAAAACTTCATAAATAAAAAAATGAAAAAAAAATCATGCAATACCTCATTTACTTCCCCCTCCATTGTCTCGTGTTGGCCCTAATTTCATGTATGTATATGTACATGTACACATGTATAAGAAATTTATATTACATGTATTAAAATAAAAATTTAATGTTTTAAAATTGAATGGGAATTTAGAACTTCAATAAAACAAACTAAATAAAAAACAAAAATGAAATTTTCATGCAATACCTCATGCAGTTCCCCCTCAACTGTCTCGTGTTGGCCCTAATTGCACATACATATATATGTACACATGTATAATAAATTTATATTACATTTATTAAAATTAAAATTAATTTTTTAAAATTGAATGACAATGTAGAACTTCAATAAAAGAAAATAAATGAAAAAAATTTCATGCAACACCTCATGTAATTCCCCCTCCAATGTCCTGTGTTGGTCGTTCATCAATGCATCCTCCACGATAAGCTGTACAATATATATATATATATATATATATATATATATATATATTAAAAAACTTCAAATGAAAATGCATAAACTAATGCAATAATATTAAAAAAAAAATAGGAAACTTCTTGTTCAAATTATTTGGATGTTCCTATCTCCATCATACACTCCATCGCTAAAGTCACTTGGAGAATGAAAATTATCTCCACAAACCTAAAATTTAAATATTTTAAAACTGTAAAATAACTCAAAATCTAGATCTCATTTTTTAATGAAACTTTCACTTCAATTTATAACTTAAACAAAAGTGAGAAATTGAATACTTGTGATGGTGGATTTGACACATCTCCTAATAGGGAAGAAGATTTCGCAATGGAAATCATCTCCACAAACCTAAAATTAAAAAATTGTAAAATTGTAAAGTTACTCAAGAAACACATATTTCATTAAAATCATAAAAAAATTATTACAAGGGCATTACTAGAATTGAATTTTTTTAGTTATTTTGAAATTCTAGATCCACTATTTAATTCTAAATATTATGAAATATGTGTTAATATCTAGATCTCAGTTTTTAATTAAACTTTCACTTCAATTTATAACTTAAACATAAGTGAAAATTTGAATACTTGTCACAGTGGATTTGGCACATCTCCTAACAAGGAAGAAGAGGGTGACTCCATTCCGAAAAGATCGGACGGAATGAGAATCTATTAATATTTAATTATTTACATACATGTGTACACAATTATTTATTTTAAAAATATGTCATCATGATACCGATATAATAATAGAATAACAATTGTACATCAACATCATGAACACTTAAAAAACACTAACATTTCCCAACATATCATCTTGATTGCGAGAACCTGAACATTCGACCATGATATTATCAAAATTTTCGTTCATCAAGCATGTTAACTACAAATGGTGAACATATGATACATTTTTTTTAGATTAACATATAAAAATAAACATGTATATGTAAATTACAAATTACATTAAAATATTCACCCTATCCATTAACACATACCGATCCCATGCCCTCTTCCTCATGAATAATTAATTCCTTCCAACCATTGTGACAATGCTTTGCCCATGTTCTAAGCTCTTCAATACTCATGTTGTCTATCTCATCATCTATACTATACAAAAAATTAGCACGTGCATTCTCTCGTGCTCTTTGTCAATTCTGACCAATATCAATTCCACCAAGTCCAATATGAACATTGTCTATAATGACATCCCATGTTTCTTGACTAATTTGAGAAGTGGCATCCATATCTAACCGAAACGTTTCCGCACGAAGAGGTCGGATTACCAATGGTGGCTTGAGGCGAGGAAAGTTAGCATCACACTTAGCGCCTCTACGGTCACATAATCGACCTTTCCTAGGACCAAAAATTTCAAAGGGATGGCCATGAAAATTGGGTTTCCTTCTCAAAAATAATTCTTCATAAAATATTTTTTCAAAATAAAGAGGAACCTCGTCGTTCCATGGTATTCTTCCATAGGCTGCAAGGTGTCTATCATAAAAATGGCAAGCTATATTAGGGTTCTTGAAATATTTCACCTTTAGCATCTTTCTTTTCAGCCCTTCTTTGAAATTAAACATAGTTTTTTCCATTTCTTTTGTAGCTTTGTTTTTAACATCGTCCCATGTATCGTGACCCATTAATGGTTCATATATTTTCCTCATCACTTCTACAAAAGTATTAGCGATTGGCCCAAGATTTTTGTAAACATATACAAGTGTGCTTAAAGAGAGCATAAATATTTCTAAGCTTTCTCAACTCTCAGCAGGGAGTTTCAAAGATAGAATATATTTCTTCAATTTTGAATAAAGATATTCACACCTTTGGAATGTGCATTTTTTGATTTTTTTTCTCAAGGTAAATCAAAAATTTCAGAAGGATAAGTCATGGTTGGTGTACAACCTTGTTCTTGAATAACGCGGTCTGGCCTACATATTTTTTTAGCAACATTTTCACCCTCTTCATCAATAAATAAAAAGCATGTGAAAAAATTTGGTTTTTAACCATAAAAAATTATATAAATAATTTAACAAATTAATAATCGAATGAAAATAATATTCAGATTGATGGCCACATCTAAATGACTGAGCAACATCATGCCCACCCTGAGATGGATGAGAACCAGCATGACCACCCATTGATTGGCCACCACCCATTGGTTGAAAGCCAACATGACTACCCATTGATTGGCCACTGGGGGAATTTGTACCACCACCCTCACATGATTGGCCACCACCTATTGATTGGCCACCAGGGGAATGTGTACCACCACCACCCTCACGTGACGAGAGGGAAGCTTCATAAAAAATATGAATCTCTAATCAATTCAAAAATACATACATACATGTATGATTGAGTAGCTTGCGTGAACCATACCACGATTATGTGAACCATGGCCAGGCTCCATTGATTGAGTAGTTACTCTTTTCCTCCGAACTCCTCCGAACTCCTAAAAAATAAAATTTATTAAAAATTGATTTAACTCAGAAAATTGATAAAAAATCAATTCCATATGTATACGTGTATGTACATGGAGATAAAATTATATATTCAATAACAAATCAATTCCACATATATAAATGTATGTATGGGGATAAGATTATATATTCAAATGTCATTTAAAAACATGCACATTTAATATAAATACCATGAACATCCCTCGATCCATGATCCCCCTCTCTGATAGAGGCATGGGGCTCTATTGATGTTCGTCTTGAAGAATCACGTGCCAAATGATCATCCTCCATGATATTTATATGTATATATATAGTAGATATCTATAGTTACATAGGTACACATAATGTTTAAAGCCTCGAAGAATCATGTGGAAAATTATCATCCATGATATATATGGATGTATCTACAAATACATAGATACATTATTTTTAAAAATTTACCTCGTGCATTTACAATTAATTTTAAAATTACTATTTAAAACAAAAATCAAAATAATTCAAAAAATTGATGTTACACACATGTTGGAGCACAACTTGAACACAAATTATGTAAAAAATAAAACTTTCAAAGCATTTGGAGCACAACTTGAACACAAATTATGTAAAATTCAAAACTTTCAAAGCACAAATTTATGTGTAAAACTCACTTTATTTAAACAAAATTTTAAAAATTGATGTAATTTACACAAATGTTGAAGCACAACTTGAACACAAATTATGTAAAACACAAAACTTTCAAAGCACAAATTGATCTGTAAAACTCATTTTATTTTAAAAATAAAATGTTGAAGTCCTGCACAGTTTGAAAATTATACAAAATTTTCTAAAACATGAAGTTCACCAAGTTGTGCTTACATGGTGGGAGCGCTCTTGGTATATAATTGAAAAAACACATGATCATTAAAAATGACGCATTTATAAGTAAAAAACACACACATATCAAATATATATTACAATGTCCATCAATAAATTTTGAAGGAGAGTGTCTCAACACTAATTCACATTCATCTTTGAAGTTTGAAGGAGAGCGTCTCAACACTAATTCATCTTTGAATTTTGAAGAAGAGTGTCTCAACACTAATTCATTTTTAGCAGATGAAACTTGAATTGGAATTACCCCATACAATACTAATTCATATTTGATATATGAATCTTGATTTGGAATTTCCCCATACAATAGATCACCAGACATATTATTAACATTTGCACAATGTCTTATACTAAATGATTGAAATTGTCTAACAATATTTTTTTTTTCCATGAATTTGTTTTAGCCTCTCCTTCTTAACTTGGTACACGCATTTCATCTGGTTTCACACAAGTTTATAATTGGTGAAAACTATAATTCCATTTCATCCATACTCCCTAACAACTCCCAAGCCTTCTATCAATGCAATATAATATGCTTCATTATTTGTTGTTCTTCCAGGTATATTCACTTTCCTTTGGAGGAATTTGTTAGTCGCAATATTGCATAACACATATGTAATCATTGCTTTCCCTGGATTTGGATAACAGGAAATATATATGCATAATGTCCATTTTTCAACCATGTTTAGTGGCCTTTTTTATCCCTGCAAAAAATTCAATAAATTATTAAATGAGCATTTATTGTAAATTCCTTAAAGTTTATGGGAGAAATGACATGTACATGGAGCAAGAAAAAAGAGACTAGCATGATAGATGTAATTTTGAAAGCATCCTTGCAGCCTGAGAGGAGAGAAAAAGAGACTAGCATGACAGATGTGATTTTGAAAGCATCCTTTCTATTAAAAAGGACAACCTGACTATTGAAAATATTTAACGGAAATCCAATCAACCTCCTTCAAAACATTGGAGCTCACCAGATCAAAGAGACAACGTGGAAGATGATGTTACTAAACAAAGAAGCTGGAAAAATACCATGTACTCTTAGAGATATTACTTTAAGAATATTATGGTTCAAAAAGTCATTCAAGACTTCGAAACTCAAGGACAAATCTATTACTAAAAAAAGAAGTTGGAAAAGCACCATGTACTCTTCAAGATATTGTGTTAAGAGTCCTTAAAATTGTAGAAGTCACACATTATAGTGTTGGTCTATCCTAGCCATAATAGTTTACTACCAATGAGAATGAGTAACAACACATCCTAACATTGGATCTCACCCGATCAAAGAGACAGCGTGGAAGATGATGTGACCCCAAATCATGATAATAATGTTGTTGCTACACTAAGTGATTTTTTATGCCCATAATTCAAGAAGAAAAACACTGCTAGCATTGTTCATTGATTAAGAAAGGGGCATTAGATGATCAAGTAACATTAGATATATTGATGGAAACCGTACAGGTATGAGTTTTTCATGCCAATATATCATGTGAGCTGAAAGGAAGTGGGTAATAATTCTTGGAGTTATGCTTCATTAACTAAATTTATATGTATGCAATGACATATGAAAGCATGTATGTCAATTGATACCCAGGTAGGGGCATGGTAAAGGAAGGAAGCCTAGAGGACATTTAAAAATTGTGACAAAATATATGTTATGCATTCATATGATAATATGTCATGTTGAGTTGGTTAAGAGAAGGAAGAGTTTCCTGAGGGACTCTTCAGTAGTGAAAGGAACAGCTCTTTAGGGATTGTTGAGAAATGAAGGGAGGGTAAATTCCTCGCCTGTGGTGATTGAAGAAGAAGGTGTCTAGATGTGTTGAAGGGTTGAGTGAATATTGAATTTAGTCAAGGAGGATGGTATGACATGGGATATATTTTAATTATTATATCAGATGTAAGTCTAGATGCCTGGACGATGTGTATAATTTATAGGAAGTGAAGATGATGAACACAATGATACATAGATGTACGTCTAGATGCCTAGAGGATGTGTAAAATTTATAGGAAGTGAAGATGATGAAGACAATGATACAGAGTTAGCCAAGATATGTATATCAAGATGGATTGAGTATGGAATGCAACATGGGATGGTATTCAATATCGTGCAAGAGTGTAGTGAGTGAGTGTGAAACAAGTATGAATGTGCATGAAGTATACTATGCGGATGTGAAACTTTTGATTGTGTATAAATGAGTATTAGCACATATGTTTCAATGCATTGTGTGAATGATTTTCTATTATAGTAATGCATATATAGTTAATGAAACTTCATTGCATTTATTATTTTTATAACTTAAAATAATGGAATGATCGATATGTAATAATTCTAAGATCGTTTCAAAAGCTACTGGAAATATGGCAATGAAATTTTATATGCTTGAATACTCATAGTTGTTTGGCTGAATGAAAATTGATTGGATATGTAATCCCATAATGAATACTGGTTGCTACTGCATACAAGCGCCAAGCATTATGATAATAATCTCATAGTTGTTCAACCTAGTTTCTAAATTATATATATTTCAATTTTGTATTTGAACATATTGTGGTGACTTTATGTTTATGATACATGTGAGATGATGGATCTGATGATGGTTGATATAAACTAGGAAGCACAGAGAGAATTCTACTATGATGACACTAGAACCCTGTGATATGCCTTGATTTCAATGAGCTATTTAGTGACTGGAGGCTGCTAGTGGGATGACTTGGTAGTAAGACTTTATAGGTGCCTACACTTCATGAAAGGGTGAATATCATGCCTTCCCCTGCTCTTCTTTGCTGAAGCAATAGGATTTCAAAGGCATACAAAAACACTCTTTTGTAAAGGTAGTTTTATGTAGATTTTAAATTATTTTAGGAATCTCATAAATATTAAAAAAAGTTAACGATTTATTTAACTTCATTTATAAATCAAAATTTTTAAATATTCTATAATTTAGAATAAAATTACATAAATACTAAAAAAACTATCCTTTAGTATGACCATCAAGATAATTTTGAATTTTTACCACATTTTTGTTTTGTTATTTTTTGGGAGGCTTAACAACTAAATTGCTGAGTTGATGCTTGTAAAATGACGTATAATTTAATGAGATGATAAAAAACAACTACAGGTCGATCTAATGCGACCTGTTCATATCTCTCTTGAAATAATTTTATATCATAGTGGATAAATGAATATGGAAATTTTATTTTATTGAGGGATTTCTTCTCAATAAATCAATCCAATTATTACAAATAGATCTAATAATCATTTAAACTCATAAATTATTATACAAAAGTTCTCATTCTAAAATAATATTTCAATTCAGGAAAAATTTTATTCTCAATAAATCAATCCAGTTATTACAACCAGACATAATAATCATTTAAACTCATAAATTATTATACAAAATTTCTCATTCTAAAATAATATTACAATTTAAGAAAAAACAATTAAATTAAAATGAACTCCAAAATAAATCCAATTATTACAACCAAATCTAATAATCATTTAAACTAATAAATTATTATACAAAAGCAATTGAATTTTATTGTTCTCAGTGTGTGTACATAGCAATGGAATTTTATTGATAAATACCTTGATATATAATCCTATGCGCGATACCATATAGAATAGGATTGTGCATATCGAAAGTACAATATAAATATTCATAGAACAACATGGTGAACATGAACAACAGTAGCAACCATATAGAATAGGAATGTGCATATGAAAAGTACAATATAATTATGCATAAAACAACATGGAAAACATTAACAACAACAACAATGAGAAAAAGAAGAGGAGGCCACTATGAGTAGCTACAGGAGCTGGAGTGATGACAACAATGATCAAGAAGAAGAGACCAACAACAATAAACAAGAAGAGGAAGAAACTAATCACAACAATGAGCAAGAATCAGAAGGTATACTGAGTGAGGAAATTGAGAATATTGTGGTTCAAAGTACAAGTAACAAGCCACAGGAAGAAGCGACTGACAACCATAAGCAAGAAGAAGACAACCATAAGCAAGAAGAAGAGACTAATCACAACAATTCTAAAGAATTTGACTGTGGATATAATCACCACCACATACTCCCGATCAAGGAAAACATGGAAAACATGAACAACAGCAACATAATTGTAATATTTATGACACATTCAATGGCCTGGAAATTCATAAATTGAGAGTAGAGTTCATATGAAACATGTATAAAGTAGCAAAGGCTATCACTTAAGATTAGTGAGGACATGGTAGAAATGATCAAAATATATCTGAATAGAAAAGAAGTGTTGAAGCTAGATTGATAAAATAATCAGTGTGTGTACATAGAAGTGGAATTTTATTAATCAATATCATGATATATAATCCTATGCATGGTACCATATAGAATAGGACTATGCATATGAAATGTAAAATATAACTGTGCATAGAACAACATGGAAAACATGAACAATAGCAGCAACCATACAAAATAGGACTCTGCATATGGAAAGTACAATATAACTCTGCATAGAAAAGCATGGAAAACATGAACAACAATAGAAATGAGCAGAAGAGGAGGAGGCCACTACGAGTAGCTGCGGGAGCTGGAGTGATGACAATAATGCTTAAGAAGAAGAGACCAACAACAATAAAAAAGAAGAGTAATAAATTAATCACAACAATGTGCAAGAATCAGAAGATGGACAGAGTGAAGAAACTAAGAATATTGTGGGGTAGAGCACAAGTAGCAAGACATAAGAAGAAGAGACTCACAACCATAAGCAATAAGAAGACAACAATAAGCAAGAAGAAGAGATTGATCACAACAACACTAAAGAAGTTGATTGTGGAGATAATCACCACCACGTACTCCTAACAAAGGACAACATGGAAAACATGAACAACAACAGCATAATTGTAATATTTATGACACATTTAATGGCCTAGAAATTGAAAGCAGAGTTCATATGAAACATGTATAAAGTAGAAAAGGCTATCACTTCATATTAGTGAGGACATGGTACAAATGATCAAAAGAGATCTGAATAGAAAATCATTGTTGAAGCTAGATTGATAAAATAATCAGTGTTTTTACATAGCAATGGAATTTTATTGATCAATACCATGATCTATAATCCTATGCATGGTACCATATAGAATAGGATTGTGCATATGGAAAGTAGAATATAACAGTGTATAGATCAACATGGAAAACATGAACAACATCAGAAACCATATAGAACAGGACCGTTGGAAAGTACAATATAACTGTGCATAGAACATCATGGAAAACATGAACAAAAATAGCAATGAGCAGAAGAGGAGGAGACCACTACGAGTAGCTGCAGGAGCTGGAGTGATGAGTGTGAAAATTTCAAAATACAATAATACAGAAATCCTACTACAGTATATTAGTTTACTTCTCCTACTTTTGATTAAATTGTACAAGTTATTTTCAGAAAATATTCAAAAAATATTGAAGTAAACACAACTAACAACCTACACACATATAGATCATTTATTGAATATTACGCTCATTCAAAAAGGTGACACACATATTTTTCAGACAAATTTCCCCAGAAAAACCCAATGTGGGAAAACTTATGCAACAGATATGAGGGTTTATTATTATCAAGTAGAATCTGAGTACAAAAAATATAAGCACCTTTATGGTTAACCCAACAGAGAAAAAATATATCTGCAACAATACCTGTTGTTCTAGAGACTGAATACTGGACTGAATGACACCCTCAAACAAGATTTACAGAACCGAACACTGCCCTACCTTTAGAAACGCCAACACTGCCCTAAATTTGCATGTGTCAGCCCTACTAGCCTCTGCGTGCCCTTTTGCTACTCATAAGGGGACTGTGTAACCCCAGACTAGGTGATGCAATCCTTACGCTACCATGGATGGCCTCTACGTAACCCTGGTGACCTCTTGAAGCTGCAGTGTTGCCCCTCCTAGGCCTACATAGAAACTGAAACCCTCTGTACTATGTAGATGTTGTGTAGCCTCAACTTCCTCTGCGCTTCCCCTGTATGTTGATCCTCTACTTCTTTTTTACTCTTGGCTCTAGGATCATATCATCCCCTTAGCCAATACTACCCCTCGCTACATAGAAATGCTTCTGGAATTCTTAGCAAACCCGCCCTAGAATTCCAGCTTAGTCTCTCAACTATGCCTCCGTGTGTGTGTCTTCAACTGATCCCAAGCCTTTCTCTTATAATTTTCTCAGTGACATATCAACGGTCTTGATTTAATCTCCTATCGAAGACTAATATTAAAATACTACTTGATCTGCGTCACTTATAACATTCATCACATGTGTTTAATTAATTCACTTCAATTTTTCTAATTCCCTAAGTTATACTTAGGGTCCTAATTAAAAAATAATAATTATTTTAATATCTCATACATTAGATAAAATTTCTCCAAACTCTTTTTTGGTTTTGGAGGTGATGTGTGTCTTAGCCCCTCCACAAAATTTCAGGGCTAGAGAACACCCAATTCTACCCCAATACTCAAAATCTCAAAAATAATAACAAGTATCAAGAATAAGATACCAACAACAATAAACAAGAAGAGGAAGAAACTAATCACAACAACGTGCAAGAATTAGAAGGTGGACATAGTGAGGAAACTGAGAATATTGTGGGATAGGGCACAAGTAACAAGACAAAGGAAGAAGAGACTGACAACCATAAGAAAGAAGAACACAACCATAAGCAAGAATAAGAGATTGATCACAACAACGCTAAAGAAGTTGATCATGGAGAGAATCACCAACACACACTCTTGACCAAGAACAACATGGAAAACATGAACAACAACAACATAATTGTAATATTTATGACACATTTAATGGCCTAGAAATTCAGAAACTGAGAGCAGAGTTCATATGAAACATGTATAAAGTAGAAAAGGCTATCACTTCATATTAGTGAGGACATGGTACAAATGATCAAAAGAGATCTGAATAGAAAAGAATTTTTGAAACTAGATTGATAAAATAATCAGTGTGTGTACATAGAAATGGAATTTTATTGATAAATACCATGATATATAATCCTATGCACGGTACCATATAGAATAGGATTGTGCATATGGAAAGTAAAATATAATTGTGCATAGAACAACTGATCCAAATTTATGCAGGAACGCAACAGAATACACATATAACCATAAATATAAATATGAAGCGGAAATAACACTTCATTTCATTAATATCAAAAAACTGAAATTTTCTTACAGACAGAATGAAAATAAACTAGCTAGGGCGCTGGTAGTTTATCTCTGAGAAGAGATGTGGTAGCTACAGGCCTCTGAACTATGTTACAATGAGGCTCGAGGGCCTATTTATTATTTAGAAACAATGGAAAACCCTAAACCTCCAAAACCCTAACCCTAGGAGATGAATCGCCAAAACTATGGGCCTCATTTGGGTAAATTGGTGTTTCAACTTCCCGGGGACATAACTTTGGCATCCGATCTTTGTTTGACGTGAACCATACCTCGTTAAAAATATCTACTCGAGGACTACAAATTTTGAGTGAGCACATGGGCCATGTTGCTCCCAGATTTCCCAAAAAACGTCGTTTAGGGCCTCAAAACGGCTCTGAAATTTCAGGACCCGAAAAAATGCTAAAAATAGTAAGTTGTGCTGAAACTTAAAAACTAAAAGAGATAATGGTGGGGCCCCAAGTGGAATAGGCGGGTGGCCACCAATATCCACCTGGATCATTCCTCCCCCCCCTTAGGAAGCAATGGTCCCCATTGCGTTGAGCTCCTCCATGAGATGAGGAAACTTCTACTGAACTTGGTCCCTGGTGAACCACTTGCCTTGGTGCAAGAGTTGGCCAACTTTGACAACCTGATACAGTTGGATCTTCTGTTGGTGTGTGTTTTTGATTTGCATGTCCATGATACAATCTGTGGTGGCATGTTCCATGCAGACTAGGTTTAACTCTTTTGGTGTGAGTTCTTCTGCAATGTTAGAGGTGTCCAGCAGAGGTGGGAAGTAGGGACGAAGTTGGTCTACATTGAATACAGGGTGCAGACCAAGGAATGGTGGAATACTGAGCTCGAAGGCATTGTTCCCTATAGCCTTGGTGATTGTGTATGACCCATATCTAAGAGGACGAAGCTTGTGGTGGGGTCTAGTGAGGCGCTCCTTCTACAAATGTAGCCACACTTTGTCGCCCACCTGGAATTTGTGTGGCACCCAATGTTGATCATGTCGTTACTTGTACTTATCATTTTCTCTGTCCAATATGTCATGAACTTGTTGGCGTATGTGCTAAAATGTGCTCGATGAAGTTGTTCTCTTTGTCAGCTTCAGACTAGACATGAGCCGAGTCGGCCTGAATAGCCGCAAATGGCATGGCTACGTCAATGGGACATAGTGGCTGGAATCCCAAGCCCACCTAAAAGGGGCTATGGCCGGTTGAGCTGTGGAGATCTCGATTATAACGGTGTTGTACATAGGGGAGGCTCTCATCCCATGTGTGTGGATGCCTTGAATTGTACATGAGCAGAATGTGTACAATCATCCTGTTAACGACCTCTGTCTGACCATCAGTTTGGGGATGGAAAGATGTGGAATTGGTGAGCTTGGTGTCCAAAATTGACCAGAGGCTGGACCAAAATGTGCCGAGGAACCAAATATCATGATCTGATATGATAGACTGTGGGATCCCAAAGTGCACCCACACTCGTTTAAAGAAGATTTTAGCAGTGGCTTCTGCTGTGATATTCTTCTTACAGGCCGCCATAATGGCCATATTTGAGAATCTTTCGACGACCACGAAAAAATAGTCATTTCCATGCTTAGTAGAAGGAAGGTCCAACATGTAATCCATGGAGATGGATTCCCAAGGTCGAATAGGGTAAGTAGCAGAGTATAGAGGCCTTGATTTTTTATGGTCGGTTTGGCAATGTTGCAATCAGTGCAGGATCTGATGTACTTCCCAACATCTTGTCAAAGGTTCAACAAATAGAAATACTTCTGCAGTACTGCAACTATTTTCTCGACCCCAAAATGCCCAGCAAATTGACTATAGTGTGCTTCCCATATCATCTTGGCACACTCGCTTGAAGGAACACAAAGGTGTCCCAAGTGACATAACAGTGCATCTTGGAGATGAAAATTTGGAACTTGCGTACCCCCCAAGAATGCCTTGTATGTGTGGTTGAATTCTAGATCGCTCTTGTAGAGAAGCAGCCAATCAAAAGTCTCATGCCCACAAGAGTTGAGAACAATGCTTATGGCCACGATCAGTCGTCGGCTAAGGCAGTCTACAACATTATTGGTGCTACCCTTCTTGTACTTGATGTTCAAATGAAATTATTGCAGATATGTGGACCACTTTTGATGGTGATCGTTCTGCAACTTCCCTTGTGTCTATATGAACTGAAGGGGTTAGTGGTCTGTGTGGATGATTGTCTCCTTTCCCAAAATGTGATGCTTCCATTGTCGACAAGCCTGCACAATTGAATACATTTCTTTGTCATAAGTGGGATACTTGCAAATTGTGTCAGACAATATCTCACTGTGGTATGCCACTGGGTGCCCCTATTGAGTTAGAACTACCCCAATAGCATAGTCAGAGGCATCTGTCTCGATCTCAAATTGTTGTTGCAAGTCTGGTAATGTGAGCACTAGGGCAAAAAAGAGGCTATGTTTCAATTCTACAAACGCCTTTTTGTTGAGATTCCGACCAAAAGAATTTTTCTTTCACTCCTCCCTTAGTGACTTGACTCAAGGGCCAAGTGATATGAGAAAATCCCAACACAAACCTTCAGTAGAAATTAGTAAGGCCCAGAAAGCTGTGAAGCTCTATTAGAGTGGTTGGGGCTGGCCAATCCCGAATGGCTTGGATCTTGGCTGGATCCACATGCACCCCCCTTTCATCAATAATGTATCCTAGATATTGGACCTGGGTCATGCCAAAAGTGCACTTCCCCAAATTAGCACACAACTTGTGTTGCCGTAGTGTTTGGAGGACTTCTCAGATGTGGTGGAGGTGCTCTTCCCAAGTCTGGCTGAAGATCAGAATATCGTCCAAGTACACCACTACAAATGAGTTGGTGAATGGACGCACGATGTCATCCATCAACCTCATGAAGGTTGTGGGAGCATTCGTCAACCGGAAATTCATGACAAGCCATTCGAAAAGGCCCTCCTTGGACTTGAAGGCAATATTCCACACATCCGAGGGTTCAATTGGTACTTGGTGATACCCAAAATTCAAGTCGATCTTGCCGAAATATTTTTCCCCTTTGAGTTGGTCTAGAAGGTCATCAATCCGTGGGATCGGGTACCTATTCCAAACAGTGATCTTGTTTAGCGCCTGATAGTCAATACAGAGTCTCCAAGTCCCATCTTTCTTCTGTACCAACAAAATTGGGCTCCCACAGGGTGATGAACTTGGCCGGATGTAACCTTTCTACAGCAACTCCTGAATCTGCCTCTTGATTACATCATTCTCTAAAACAGAGCACCTATAGATCGATCCATTGGGTAGTGATGCACTTGGGGTCAGGTCAATGGGGTGCTTGACCTAATAGTGCAGAGGCACCCCTATGGGTGAGGTGAAGATGTCCCCATACTCCTCCACAACCTTGTCCATTTGTTGTTGTCGTGCAGAGGAGCCATGTCTGGAGGTCGTGGCCACAGTCTTCTTCTTGCCCTGGGGGTGGATCATCAGGAAAACAATTTTCCTGGTTTGGTAAATAAGCTTACTGCATTGTTTTTCAGTAACCATGGAGATAGTGTGAGGCGGTGGTACCTCAAGTATCCAATACAAATTATTTTCCAAAGTAACAGTAACAACCCAAGGCCGAGACTCATACACAACATGTCGCTTCCACAAGTATGGTTGGCCTAATAATACATCAGAAACATCAATGGGAGCAATGTCACACGACCTCATCCATGAAGGGCTTGATGTTATAGGGAAGGTGGCACTGCTGGCTGACACGGAGATCCCATCCTTGGTGAAGCCACTCGATGGTGTATGGTTTTGGGTGCGCTGTGGTCGGCAAGCCCAACCTCCTTACGACATATACTGAAATGAGGTTCTTTTGGCTCCCATAATGACAATGAACTGTAGCAGGGAAACCTTTACCCGCATCTGGGAGTGGAAGAGATGCTTTGCCTCCTTTGGATCTTCTGTTTCCTCCTTCTAGATCTTCGCAGTGGCAACAGTGGCATTGGGCTCTACATCAATAATCTGCTTCCCTTTGTCATTCCCCTTGTTAGGTTATGATTCGGAATCAGAGCATGCATCTAATTCAGAAGCCCTCATCTCGGCCACCAGCGACTGCTTGGCCCAACACTCACTTGTGTTGTGAGTGGAGCTCTTATGGAACTCACTCCACTTTCCTGTGTCCTTCTTTGGCTTCACAGTGTTGTTCTTTGCTTGTGGCATTGGCAGGTTGTCTTGGGCCACCATGCCTTGGCTTTGTCCTTTTTTCTGCGGTTTGGGGGCACCTTTCCCTTGCTTTTGATTTGCGAATCCAAAGTCTTGCTTCTTCTGTTTGAATTTCTGCTCAATCTTGGTAGCATACCGGTGTGTCATACCAAGCGAGGAGATGTTGAGGAACTCAATTTCCTCCTAAATGTATCTGTGCAGAAAACTACGATACTTTAGCACCAAATTTTTCTCTAAATCTTTGATATCCAACTTTGTGCGCAGGGTATGGAACAAATTCTTCATCTCATGCACATCTTGATCCCTTTGTTGCCGCAGCGTGGCCCATTGTATGTATTTGTCCTCATAGCTCCCCATGGGATATTATTGTTCCTTGATGGCATCTCAAAAAGAATTACAAGTGGGTAACGCTGAGAATAGAGAGGGTTTTGTCTCATCCTTTTTTTCACAGTAGGTTTCCCACCAGTCCTTGACATGGGGGGTAGCTTTGAGGAGTGCAAAAATAATCTTCTCCAAGTCAGAAAATTCATGAACCAAGAAATATCCTTCTAATATATTCAACCATCTATCTATGGAATTTGCATCTATGTGACCCTCAAATATGGGAATGTCAAATTTTACTTGTACCTTAAAGGGATTTGCGCCTCCAGAGTGGCTGTTGGATGCAGATGCGCCGCTGGTGGGCAATCGTTGAAGGATCTGGGCAAAGTTATCCATCATCGCGTTCCTTTATTTTTCAAGGGTCTCCTCAAGTAATGTTTTGATAGGATCTCCTACTCCCTCATCTTTCTTTTCGTCCCCCATGGGTGTCCGTCGGGGTTTGCGAGGCTAATCTTTGATCTTGCAAATGTTCCAAAAGATCGAGCCCTAACTCCTTATACCCTAACCTTGTTGGGGACATGCAAAGAAGGATCGAGAAAAAGAAAACCGCTCTGATACCACTGATCCTGATTTATGCAGAAATGCAACAAAATACACATATAACCATAAATACAAAGATGCAGCGGAAATAACACTTCATTTCATTAATATCAAAGAACTGAAATTTGCTTACAGAAGGAATGGAAATAAACTAGCTAGGGCATTGGTATCTTATCTCTAAGAAGAGATGTGGTGGCTACAAGCCTCTAAACTATGTTGCAATGAGGCCCGAGGGCCTATTTATTATTTAGAAACAATGGAAAACCCTAAACCTCCAAAACCGTAACCCTAGGAGATGAAGCACCAAAACTATGGGCCCCGTTTGGGTAAATTGGTGTTTCAACTTCCTGGGGATGTAAATTTGGCATATGATCTTCGTTTGACGTGAACCATACCTCGTTAGAAATATCTACCCAAGGACTACAAATTTTGAGTGAGCAACATTGGTCCATGGACACATGTTTCTCCCAGTTTTTTCAAAAAACGTCGTTTAGGGCCTCAAAACGGCTCTGGAAGTTTAGGACCCGAAAAAATGCTAAAAATAGTAAGTTGTGCTAAAACTAAAAAAGTGAAAGAGACAATGGTGGGGCCCCAAGTGGAATAGGCGGGTGGCCACCAATATCCACCTAGATCAACAACATGGAAAACATGAACAGCAACAGCAACCATATAGAATAAGACTGTGCAAATGGAAAGTACAATATAACTGTGCATAGAACAACATGGAAAACATGAACAATAGCAACAACGAATGGAAGAGGAGGATGCCACTACGAGTAGTTGCAAGAGATGGAGTGATCTATTAGTGAACCTTTATTCTTCTCTTCTCATAACAAAAAGAGACAAGAGAAACAAAAACAAGGTAGAAAATATAAATATATTTATTTTTTCCAGACCTATTAATGTTAGTCTTCGTTCTTAACATAATCATAATTTATTTATTTTAAATCTTCAATACAAAGGTTACAAGTATTTGAATTATATTTATTTTGAAACTACTTTTTTGTAAAATTAAAATTTGCACAAAGATACAGAATTAGTTTTTGACATGGAATCAGCCCTGATAAGCAAGGAAAGAGCGAAAAAATTGGGAACATGATTTCTAAGACATGCTACTATTTGTTCTTATTAATCCAGCTATACAAAATTTAACAATCTTCAACAAAAAATTTATACGCTTTTGAATTCTATTCAACATTGAACTGCTCTTTTTAAATTATGATTTGGATGGAGATACAGTAGAATTTTTTACCTCTTGCAGAATGGAATTGGATCAGCCTTGTAAAGCGAAAGATTGAAAATTCCTACGCATATGATTTCAACCATGAATCCCGAGAAATTTTTTCCAAACGAAGTTTTGGAAAAAAAAAAAATCTAATTCTTTTTCTATCCAACCATTTATATTTTTGTACTCTGGACTAATCTATTGGCCAGATCCAAAAGTAAATATCGGTAATACAAATTCTATTTTGATTCATCTATGAATATTGGGAAAGTACATGTGGAAAGTACAATATAAGTGTGCATAGAACAACATGCCAAACATGAAAAACAACATGGAAAACATTTAGTAAATAAAAAGTTGTTTCGAAGAATCCTTGGAAGATAACAGACGCAAAGTAGATGAGCACAGACGCAGAGCGGACGAGCACAGACATAGAGCGGATGAGCACAGATGCAGAGAAGATGAGCATAACCCACCAATGGTCACAAACCATAAAATGATGGAAATATTTTTTCGGTCTATTGGTTGCTATATTTATAAAAACAAAGTTCGACCGAACTTTTTTACAAGTTCAGTCGAAATTTTAACGTCGGTTTCTCCACCTCTGGCTAAAAATTCGGTTACCATTGTGGTCAATGTAAACGGTGGAATAAATTTGATTAATGATAGGAAAAAAAATCTGAAGTAATTTCAAAAGTTCGGTCGAACTTATGAAAAGTTCGGCCAAACTTATGAAAAGTTCTGCCAAACTTGTGGGAGAGTGAAATTTTCAGGCGTGTTTCTCATGAAAGTGTAACCCACCTTCATACATTCACCCTATTGATTTATCTAATTATTTATCATAATTGGGTCATATGTGACAAGCAATATTATTTAAACAATGGTTTAATTAATTATTCCTAAAGGAAAGTCAAATAAATAATGATTTATTTAATTATTCCTCATGGGGTTTATTGTTTTAACGAGAAATAACTTAATAAATATGGTTTATTAAATTATTTCATAGAGTGAAAGAAATTTTACTATGGTAAAATTGGTCTTACATAGTGTAATTCGATCCACCTAATTAGAAATGGTTAGGAGATCACTTTTTGGTGATAACATATTTCCCCCCAACGTACGAGTTGTAGAAGAAAATCGTATGACCGAAGTACATTGTAAAAACACAATCACTAGACACCAAAGGGGAGTCAGAGAGAGAGAGAGAGAGAGAGAGATAAATGAAGCGAAGTGAGAGAGGACAGTAACTGAGGAGGCGAAACCTGCGAACTGACATAAGTCTCCTTTGATGTTGGAGTACATGATCTCAAAGAGGTGGAGAAGGCATTGTTTGTGACCAAGTGTGAATAAATATTCAAACCCTTTCCCACATAAATTCATCAATCTAGGTGCATTTTTTACTGCAAGGTTAATGCGCAAAGTATATGAAGATACAATGGCACAATTCTTATATCAATCGTGGATTTGATAATTAAACAAAGTAACAATCACAGTAACAGAAAATAAAAGAATGGCAGTAATAAATCATAAATCTTACAATGCATTCACAACAATAAGTGTTGGAAATACTTGGGGGGGGAGGTTGAATCAGTATTCATTTCAATTAGAGCATTAGTTAATCTTCAATTATTATCAGTGTTTGTACAATGATAGCAACAAACAAGAGGAACGCAAATGCACATAGTTTTTAAGGTGGAAACCCACTCTGGGACAAAAACCACCTAATGTTTTTCTAATAATTCTCTAATATTCAACTCCAATTGAAAACAAAGCTCCAACTTCCTAGAATCTAGAAAAGCATTATTATCCAACACCCACTGGATGGACGCTCCAATGCCAACACCCAACACCCAACACCCAATGAGCTACAACTCACCCTAGCACCACCCTACTACCCTATAGAAGAATAAAAGAAGAATGGACTCCTGTACCAGGGAAAATGGTCCACTTTACAATGATATAGAATGATGTAGAAGAAGAAGATATACTATACCATAACCCCAACTTTGACACAACCACCTAATGATGATCCTAGACCTCCCAACACTGCCTCTTCAACCCTTGGCAGATAGATACTAGTACAATTTGTACAATAATGTATTTACAATGACTATGTACAATGATACCATTACAATGATTGTATGCAGTGCTGCCCACTTGAAGACTTCATATGATGAACTTTTTGCTGCTGTTATGCACCTTGGTTGCTGCTCTTGTCATGCTACCTTCTGTTGCACCTTGCTTTGCTTTGCTACCGTAGAAAGTCTGGTCCTTTGCAACCCTGACAACACATGATCTATCTTTTTCTTGCCTTCTAGGAGCTTGATATTGAATCTGGCGTATCTCTGTTATTTCAGATCCTCAATATCTGATTTTAGGTCCAATAGTATTCCTCTGAGTCATCTTTCCAATGCCACAGGTCTGACCCAATTTGGATTCTTCAATAGGGAGTTATACCCAATCTATTACAATGCCCTAATTATGGAATATTTCAATAGAGCGCACTTGTAAAGCGTGCCACATGTCACTGTTTCTGTGTAGAATGTGCACTATCTGCCACTTTTTACAGAATTCCAATCTGATACTCAGAGAGAGAGTTATGACGAATTTACCAAGGTCACTTCTTTGAGATGAATTTCAGGAGCCTGCATAAACCCTGACTTCCACAGATCATATCTCCAAAAATGTTATGCACCTTGATCTAAAATTTTTACAACAGTGTGCTCAGTATTTCAGCTTCGCCTCATAAAAATTTCATCTTTTGAACCTTCGTATAAAAAAATTTAGAGTGAAAATTCCACGATGACCTATTTCAGATAGCGAAATCACTTGCATAAGGAGGAAATGAAGATCACAATTTATATAAATGCTTAAGTTGAGAGGGGCTTCAACAAGTGAATGTGGGAGGGATTTTAGGAGCTTAAAAAATATTAATTATGACTTTTCAATGACCCATGCCCCAACCCCATGGGGTTTTAGCCCACTAACTGGGGGTACAAACTTCAAACATGAATACCTCTCAAACCGTGAAGAATTAAATGGCGTGCCATATATCAATGGAAACATCTTGACAAGTAGAAACCATCAAAAGAATTATTGACCCAGAATATATTAATTTGGTAGGTCAAAATTCCCATGCAATATTCGGTTAGCCCCTGGTGCTGCTTGGGTTGACATCAATGACAACTGCTGATCAACAATCTCCCCCTTTAGCATTGATGGCAACACAAGTACTCCCCCTGCGATCATAACACCTCTTCCTAAAACATTCTCTCCCCCTTTGACATCAATGGAAAAGGGTAACTCCCCCTAAAACACAAACATCCTGCGGACCTGTACACACTTCCACTCCCCCTGACAGACAATCATCCTGCAGACTTGTAATATAATGAGAACTTGGGAGAATCCCAAGATTTTGACGAAGATATTCAAATGCTTCACGAGGTAAAGTTTTAGTGAAGATATTAGCAATTTGTTCTTTTGTACAAACATACTCAAGTTTGATATTCTTTTCAGCGACTTTTTCTCTAACAAAATGATATTTGATCGGAATGTGTTTTGTTTTTGAATGCATGACGGGATTCTTGGAGATGCTGATGGCACTAGTGTTGTCACAAAATATGGGAATAGGCTCACTGAATTGTACTTGAATATATTTCAAAGTTTGTTTCATCCAAAGGACTTGAGTACAACATGATGCTACTGAAATGTATTGTAATTCTACTATAGATAACGAGATTGCAGTTTTCTTTTTGCTCAACCATGATATGAGACAACCTCCTAGATAGAATGTTGCTCCACTAGTACTCTTACGATCATCAACGCTTCCTGCCCAATCTGGATCTGTAAAGGATTGAATAATGAGATTGTTACCCTTGGGATACCACAAGCCATATTATTCTGTGCCCTTTAGATATTGAAGAATTATTTTGACGGCAATATTATGTGATTCTTTTGGTGCTACTTGGAATCTTGTTACTTGTCCAACTGCTTGCATAACATCTGGCTGAGAGGTTGTTACATATAGAAGACTACCGATTATAGATCTATACAACCTCTTATCCACATCCTTAGATGAGTCGTCTATGCTCAATTTTCAACCTGTTACCATCAGAGTAAGGATGGGTTTGCAATCTTCCATTTTGAATTTCTTGAGAATTTCCTTGATGTACTTGGCTTGACATATAAATATTCATTTCTCTTGCTGAGATATTTGAAGCCCTAAGAAGTATGTCAGCTCACCAAGTAAATACATCTCAAACTCACTTTGCATCTTTGTAGAAAATTTCTTACTTAGTTGATCATCATTGCTACCAAATATTATATCATCCACATATACCTCAACGATTGTTAAATTATCTTTATCTATTTGTACATAAATATTGCTATCAACAGTACCTTTCTTGAACCCTTGTTGATGTAGATATCCATCAATACAAGCATACCATGCTCTGGGAGCCTGCTTGAGACCATATAGAGCCTTCTTTAACCTGTAGACATAGACTTATTTTTGTGATAGTAGAAAACCTTTAGGTTGTTTGATGTAAACTTCTTCTTCTAATTCTCCATTCAGAAATGTTGACTTAACATCCATTTGGTAGACTTTGATTTTTCTTGAACATGCATAGGCAAGAAAAATTTGCATGGCTTCCATTTTGGCAACTGGTGCAAATGTTTCGTCGAAATCAACTCCTTCCACTTGTGCATAGCCTTTGCAAACCAATCTTGCTTTGTTTCTGGTAACCTGCCCATCTTCATTCAATTTGTTCCTGAACACCCATTTAGTCCCAATGACATTTTTATCTTTTGGTCATGGAACTAATTCCCAGGTGTTATTCTTCTCAATTTGATCCAATTCTTCATTCATAGTTGCTACCCAATGTTCATTCTGGCTGGCTTCCTCAAAACTACTGGGCTCAAAGGTTGCTAGAAAAGCAACATGAGCTTGTTGTGATGAACGAAGCTGTCGACCTTCATTTATGTCACCAATGATTTAATTTGATGGATGGTTCTTTTGAATCCACTCTTTTGTTCTCCTTGGAGGAGCTTCTTGTTTTTTTTCTGGTATATCTTGATGATCATTGTTTACTTCTTCCTTGTTGATAGTTGCTTCTTGTTCTACAATTTTATGTGTCTTTTTTAGCCTCTGTCTCAAGTTTCAAAGATTCTAGATCCTCATCATTACTCGCTAGAACACCATCTTCGTCAAATGTAACATTTATGCTCTCCACTATATTTTTTCATCTTAGATTATAGCATTTATAGGCCTTTCTTTTGCGTGAGTAACCAACAAAGATACCTTCATCAACACGTGATTCAAACTTACCCAAATTTTGATCTTCTCTTTTGATATAAAATTTGCTTCCAAAGATTCTGAAATATTTTACATTAGCTGGTTTTCCTTTCCATAATTCATATGGAGTCTTGTTGCAATTATTTTTAAGAATACTTTAGTTGATAATGAAGACTATCGTATCAATTGCTTGAACCTATAATTTTTCATCCAATTTTGAATCCTTCAACATTGTTCTACCCATTTCCTATACGGTTCTATTCTTTATTTCAGCAACTCCATTTTACTGAGGTGTTCGTGTTGTTGAAAATTGCCTTTTTATTCCATTTTCATCACGATATTGCTGAAATAATTTGGAAGTGAATTCTCTACCATTATCTGATCTTAAACACTTTATTTTCAAATCAGTTTCATTTTCAACCAACTCCTTGTAGATCTTAAAGCACTCAAATGCTTCATATTTTTTCTTTAAGAAACTGACAACTGTCATTCCGGTATAGTCATCAATCATTAACATGAAATATAATTCTCTGTCTAAGCCTTCTGTTCTCACAAGACCACATAGATCAGTATGTATCAATTCCAATGGATGTGATGCAAAGTGTTATTTTGTTTTAAATTGGAATTTTGTCTGCTTGCCATGCCGATATGCCTCACATAGTGTGTTGGAAGGTAAAGCATTTCTCGTACTACTTCCTTTTTTCTTATCCTGACAAGATTGTCAAAGTTTATGTGACCCATTCGTTTGTGTCATAACCAAATTTTATCTTCTTTAGCTAGTAGACTGTTTCGGGGAAATATCACCCTAGAGGTTGGTTGGGATACAACCTCCACAGAGCAGGGGCATGCTACTTAACAGAGACTCACACAACCATGCACGTTCAGAAAAACTAAATAGAGCAGAATGAGAGAGTTACCCGTAGTCTCAGGATTGAAGAAGATCCGCGAGGAGTTCAAACCCCCCGGCAAACGCGTCCTTCCTTCTTAACCTGGAAATACGAAAAACAAGCACAAAGGAGCGGTTGTCTGACATATATCTACTCTAAATGTCGGTGAGATTCATATAAAACATTCGGCCAATCATAATGAATGCTTGTATATAAATATATATATATAAAAGCATACACTAACACGTTTATTTCGGAACGTATGGTACTTATGTTATAAATATCATGTACAAAAGTAACGGTGGAGAATCACTGATCCTTCCAGGCCTTCGCAGAACCGTAAATGGGATCCGTCCAGCCCTTGCCTCGCTAAGACTCCTTCCAAACTGGTGCATATGAGATGACATATAGGGAGATGAACATCTCAAGGAAACAAGGGTTTCCTGTAATGAACTGGGAAAGTGCAAGAGGCACGGGGAATCAGACCTGGATAGGGAATACCAACAGAGTATAATATCAATAATTTCTCTCTCTCCCTTAGGCCATACACATGAGGTGCTTTTATACTCCCTCAAAGTAGTTCCCGGCCGATTGGGGGAAACGGGTTGGCCACGGTGGGGCGGTTGAATTTTCCCGAGTAACCATCAACCTAGCCCGAAAATAGGGAATTTTTATATATTTTTTCATAATTTTAATGGCATACGCAGAAAAGTGCATCTGGACTCGCGTAAACACGCGGAAAAGTACGGGCATAATCGCGTATGGGGATTTTTACACTGTTTTTAAGTGAATTTGTCCAAGTCTATAGGAATGGGTGCCCAAAGCCATAAAAGCAATCATGAATCATATCAAGGTGAGAAATGATGCTATAACAGATGCCCCCTAATATATGAGGTCAGAAGGGGTACATGATGGCTAAAATGTATTATGCACATAGAAAGAACTTCGCAAGGACAAGAGAGGACTTCACCAGATTTCAGCTTGCCAAAAACCAATGAAAGAAACAGAGAGTCAACTCATGCTGAGGCAGGCATACCCATGCTCAGTCAAAAATACATCATATGGAAAGTACTGAAATAGATCCAACATGTATACAAGTATAGAGCTGAACTGTAAGTACACAATGAATCATCTGAGCATGGCCCGAAAATACAAGTCTGAATCAATGTCCAAGTATCACATATAGAAAGCTGATCAAAGATGGTACAACTGGATGTCTGATCAAATAAGTAACTGAATCTCCAAGTACCGGATCATAAGAGGTGGATCAAACGGTACAATCACGCAACTCGGGGACCAACATATAAGATGCTGTTGTGCTGAACTGCAACATATAAGGGTGGACGGCATCAGTGGCAGATACTGAAGGGACTGTCAAAAGTGAACCGAAACATGCTGATGCAACCCGAGGTCTTCACCGATCACTATGGCACAATTCTACACAATGGGAATAAATGAGCTGAAGTCGACCATGTGAGAAATCGTTGGATTACCGGGCATTGATGTATCCCGTTAACCAACGCGAGACAACCCACCGATAATGATAATGAGTGTCAAGGTGCCCAGTACAATCTGACAAGTGCAAATGAATGAGTTGAAGTCGAACACTTGAAAGAATCTACCAATCAGGAGGCAATGATGAATCCCCACTGTCGATAGCGAAGAGTCTGCCACTGATGACTGCAAACCCTAAGGTACTGACAAAAAGACTCTAGACCTTATTCCCAGAGCAATGAGTCGGAGTCGATGGAAAAAGATCTGCTGGAAGGAAGGCATTAAGGCATCCCACATCAGTCCAGCGCGAGTGTAACCCGCAGGCCAAGATTTGGAAGGAATCAGACGAAGTAGAGTGATGGAACCAAAACCGAAGTACGTTTCCGACATGCACAAGATGAAGCTAGTGCACGGAAGAAACCCTCTGAACCAACCAATAATGAAAGTTGACACAGAGGCGAGAAATCCACCGATAGGGTCAAATGGAAATCAAGGTACTGCACGAATCCCAAGTGTGATAATGTGTGCTGACGTCGAACACAGGGGAAACCACTCAGTCAAAGACCCATGATGATGATCAAATGCTGAGCACGAGGTCACCTATCAATGATGAAAATAGGCCCAAGGTGTGGCTCTAGGTTTTCTCTCAGAGCAATGTGTCGTAATCGATAAGAGACAAACCCGCCGGCAAGAAGTCAATGGGGACCTTCTCAAACCAGCACGAGCAGAAGACCAAAAAAATCTGATGTGATAGAACATGATACTGACAAGACCGGGAAGGCCGACTGAATAATGAGTCAAGAGACACCGCAGAATGGCCGACTCAGGCTAGACTTCCCTTGAACAAAAGCACGACTATGTGATGACCATGGCAGTAAAAAGTGACACTGTATAAGTCTGTCTTGCAGGAGGCAAAAAAAACTCTCCATATGATTGGAAGAGATAACCAACCGGGGGAGAACTGACAAGTGAAACATGGTAAAGGCTGAACCTAGGTCAAACTAGAACCATCCCAAATGAATGAAATATATATAAGTATATGTGCTTTGTTCAAGGGCGACAAACTGACTCTGTACTGCCATCAAAACAACGAAGATACATCCCGTTCCCGCTCTTTTTTGTTATATTTGATTTTTTTGTCTTTTTCATATAATAAGCTTGAAAAAGAATAAAAGAATGCTATGGTACAATGGATAGAACGAGTATCAAGAAATCAGATGCACTAGTTCCTGGGATTGGAACAATCCTATGCTCAATGCAAGGTGGCGAAAACTGGTAAGTGATACTCAGAGGAACGTTCCATCCATGGGTAAAAGATGTCAAGTCGTGATAGCTAAGTGCATGCAATGGTTAACTTGTATAGAAATTCAAGGTCAAAAGTTGGCTTAAACATCGAGTCCAAATGAAGCCGGCTAAAGGCCAGGATAAACAAGTAGCCAATATGCAATGCAGTAATACAACTTAATGACACCAGTGAGCCTCTAGGGTAAAATCTAGAAAAAATGATAAGTGATGAAGAAGAAGAATGAAGCTTCAACACAGAAGACATGGCGGGACTAAAGAGGACTCCCGAGCCTACATAAAAAGCAGCATGGGCAACAAGTGATAGCGAGGAACTAACTAGGAAGCCCATGTAAAGGAAGGTTCTACCATCAAGTCATGATTAAATAATCGGCGAGTGAAATGGGTGTAATACTCATGACTTGATGGGATTGACCCTAAGGCAAGTGATCAGTATGGAGGCTAGAATGCAAGATGCAACGGAAAGTGATTCCCTAACCTATATGCCAGTGAAGATCATATACCTGCCGTGAAGAGTCGGAAATCATGGATCAAAAACCGAGAAAAATCTCAAAATCGTCAAAATGTACCTGAAAACATACCAAACTGGGCACTTCCAAGCAATCGAGTTATACAGCATAAGATAGATCGAAAAAATAAGCATAAGGAAATTTTGCAAAAATTTTCAATTTTTTAGCCATAAATACACAAATTACCTTTCAATTGGTTCATTATTGCATAGCTGATTTGGAAAAAGTGCTCTGGAGCTAAAAACTTGTTTCGTCAAATCAGGAACAACCGACCGTCGAAACTCAGCGAAACTTCAGGTAGGCTCCTTAATCATCCTGTTTATTCATTTTGTCCGTTTGGAAATTAAAATTAAGTGATTTTTTGCTTTGAAACCCTTGCTAAAAATTGCGTATCTGCGCATACGCGGGTTAAATGAAGGCAAGTCGCGTATACACGCGACTGTGCACAGGGAAAGTAGCGTATGCGCAGGTCCGATTGCAAAAAAGCGTTTCTAATGCAAATTTTGATGAAATTTCTCAGGATGACCATCTCATGGAGGGAACGTGAGCACAGCGCAATAGACCAAGAGGTCATGCAGGATCGCGCAACACAAAATATCCTCCGAAACTGCGGATTGTTCAAATTCTTTAAAATGCCCAATATGAAAAGCAATGTGCGATTGCTAGAAATGCTCGTAAATTACTGGGAACCAGATCAAGATTGCTTCATAATTGATCAGATGCCACTACGCATAGAAGTGGAGGATATATATTTCATCACTGGACTCTCCAGAAGGGGAGAACCAGTGGACTTGCACGGAAAGCCCCTGGGAGGGTTGACCGTGGAAGATTATGTCCACCTATATTGCGTAGATAATTCCAAAAAGGTTGGAACACAGATTGCAATTAGAGATATCAGGGATTTGCACATGAAAATCCTCCTGTTCACCATCGGCAGAGTGGTAGGATCTGCCTCACTACATCAAGCGTCCAGGACGCAAATGAGCATCGCAGTAGAGTGTTTAGTTCATGTGTACGATTGGTGCACAACCCTGCTACTGAACATGAAACAACAACTGACCTCCATTCGCCAAGCAAAAACAAAACACTTTGGCTATGGGACCATTTTGACAACATTCTTCTTTGAGAGGATTCCAGCTTTGAGACCCAAAGTGATCTCGACTATCAGCAGCCCGCGGGACCCAAGAATCGCCTGTTGGGCAGACATGATGAAGAGACTGGGGGGCAGCGAGGTACCCCGGACCACGTGGGATGATGAGTTCTTCCTGTGGTGGGGAGAACAGATCATCGCAGTGGACGACTATCCCTATGCCAGGATGGATTTCCGAGGAGATCCAGATCTAGTACTTCCACCTGGCACAGCATGGGGAGCAGTCGGTAAGTTTTGCAAAAAATTTTTGACTTATATGATTTTTTTTTTGGATTTTTTCAAATATGTATGAAAAATGAAAAACCCACATGTTTTTGATTGGATTCATAATGACTGACAATTAAAAATGATCATGTTTCAGATGTTGGACCAGTACGACCTGAGGGTCTCCCACGCCATAAGCGTCGCAGGGGCGAGGCAGAGACAGTGGACTCAGACAGGACACTCCAGGCCGTGCAGAGAAACTTGGAGGGATTGACCCGCCAAATCCCTATGGCTGCCGTGGAGGACTTGCCTGAAGCCATCCAGAGACGGGTAGTTGGAGTACCCCGAGACTGGGTTAGATTATTCCGCCGTGTGGACACTGCAGTTACGTTCTATAGGAACACAACTGCTGGACAGGGACCTCAGGAGTAGACAGATTTTACATATTAAATGACTATATATTCTTTTTTTGAGACTGAACATGATGGGGCATAAGCCCAAATTTTGTACGAGATTATGGATCCAAATTTTGTAAAGTTTTTGACACTCCGATGATATATACAGCGATATTTGATGTGATGTGATAAATGTATCAAATGTATGATGTTTTTGATGATTAAAAATTTATTGTATTGAATGATTAATATGCCAATCCAATGCTTGATTAGCTAACGAGTCATCAAACCAATTGTCAGCTCGAGGAATATGAATGAATGTTAAAAATTGAAATGACCTTTGTAACAAACGTACCCTCAAAAACAATCGTAATAAAAATGGATCTCGTACTCGATAAGTGTTGTTCAACTGCGACACCACCAGCTGAGAGTCCAAGAACACTACCAACAAATCAACACCCAAAGATATTGCCTCCGAGAGTAGATGAATGACTGCAGTGTATTCTGCTACATTATTGGAAGCAGGACCAATGCAGACCCCTCTTGATACCATTAGCTGACCGGAAGGATAATGAAGCACCCAAGCCGCGGAAGCTAAGTTCCGGGTGTGTCTACTAGCACCATCGGCGAAACCAAAATGACTCATGATATCCAACACAACCTGCCAAAGCAGATAAAAAACATCACCATCTCATCAAAAATTGAAAATCAATCAGATATGTACAAAGAAAAAACTATAAATATATATACAAAAGCAATATGTCAGGCCGAAGCCTAGGCATAATACTTCTTCAAATAGAGCCCATTGCGGGGCTCCGACAACTCGTTCCCTTCGAAGTCAACCAAGGTATAAGCTCCTTTCTTAAGGACTATTTTAACGATATAGGGGCCATACCACATCGATTTAAACTTTCCTGCCCCCAAGGCATCCTTTTCTTGGGCATAGACCAAAACAAGGTCACCTTCGGAAAAGACCCTAGGCTTAACCGCCTTATCGTACTGAACTTTGACTCGGTTTTTATGCGCTTCATTCATCGTGGCGGCATCTCGACGCTGCTCATCAAGATGTTCCAAATGAAGAAGCCGCTCTGCCAGACTGGAAGTGTCAGGAAGAAGCTCAACAGCCAGTTTAAGGGAAGGAATCTCGCATCCAATGGGAAATACGGATTCCACCCCGTGGACTAACTGAAACGGAGTAAAGCCAGTTGCAGTTTTCACTGACGTCCTGTATGCCCAGAGTGCAGGATATAGCATAATGTGCCAGTTGGATCTATGTTTATCAATTGTCCGTTGAAGAATTGTCTTCAAGGATTTATTCACGGCTTCCACTTGCCCATTGGCCTGAGGATAATATGGAGATGAATGCTCTTGCCGGAAACCCAATTTAAGAGCCAACTCAGCCATCATACTGTTCTGAAAGTGACTACCATGGTCGGTGACAATCTCTCTAGGTATACCGAAACGAGCGATGACTTGGTTGAAGAAGAAAAGAGCTGCAGTCTCACCATCGTTCCCAAAAGTAGGCATAGCTTCGACCCACTTCGTAAAGTAGTCTACTGCTACGATAATGTACTTGTGACCTTTTGCCGAAGGCGGGTTACAAGTAGTAAAATCCATACCCCACTTTGTAAAGGGTCCGACAGTAACGACTGGAAAAAGCGGAGCTGGATGAGCGCGCATTTTTCGAGTATACACCTGACAAGGATGACACTTCTTGACCGATTCAATGCAATCTTTGAAAATCGAGGGCCAGAAGTATCCCGCACGCAAAATCTTTTGGGCTGTAGCAAGCCCTGATAAATGACCCCCACAAGCTCCACTGTGAGAATCATTGAGCACAGCCTCAGCTTCTTCGAAAGTTAAGCAGCGTCTTAGGATTGAATCAACCCCTCGACGGTACAAAGCATCACCAATAATCAGATAACTTTTAGCTAAGTGACGCAGCTTTCGACGCTCATCTTTCGAAAAAGAAGAGGGAAACTTCGCAGTCTGGAGATATACAATGATGTCCCCATACCAAGGATCTTGTGGAGAGATCAGAAACAAGTGTTCGTCCGGAAAGGACTCATCCTAGATCATCTCCTCTCCACAAGGCAACTCGGAGATCAATTCCGCAAAGACTAATGACTTCTTGGATTTGGCAGACATGAACTCTAGATCAAATTCCTGTAATATCACAATCCATCTATTATATTTGCCCCCAATCACTCGCCTGCTGAGGACAAAATGAAATGGATTGGCAGCTGCCAAGACATAAGTTTTGCGAAGAATAATGTAATGCCGGAGTCGCTGCACAGCATGGACTGCTGCTAAGGCTAACTTTTCTATCGGGGTGTATCGAAGTTCAGGTCCTACCAATCCTCGACTAAGGTAGTAAATAACATGCTCAACAAGAGCATCATCCTCCTGAACCAGAACCATACCAATGGTAGATTCTGCTGTAGCCAGATACAAAAGAAAATCTTTGCTATAATCGGGTGGACTCAGCAAAGGAGCAGAGGTCAATGCCTTTTTCAAGGCATCGAATGAGCGTTGAGCGTAGTCGTCCCAAAGAAAAGGAACTCCTTTCTTCAACAATCTCATATATCCCTTTGTAATCTCAGCATAGTTGACGATAAACCTCCAAAGAAAATTAGACTTCCCTTGGAGACTTTGAAGCTGACGGATTGAAGACGGGGGAGGCAACCGAAGTATTGCCTCAACCTTGAAGGGATCTACCCTTATCCCTTCCCTAGACACGATAAATCCCAACAACCGACCGGATGTTACCGCGAAAACGCACTTGTTCGGATTCAAACGAATTTTATAAAAACGACATCTTTCAAAAATTTGCCGGAGGTGACCAGGATTATCCATCCTCTTTCGAGAATGAGCAGCTAGATCATCCAAGTATGCCTCGATAATCTTCTTGATGTCGTGGAAGGCGTAAGACATGGCCCGCTGAAAGGTAGCTCCAGCATTTTTAAGACCAAAAGGCATTTTCTTATATGCAAACGTACCCCAGGGACAAATAAATGTGGTCTTATGTTGATCTTCTGGACGGATAGTAATTTGATTATAACCAGAAAAACCGTCCATGAAGGAGAAGATCTCGTTACCGGCACACTCGTCAATAATCTGATCAATGAAGGGTGTGGGGTAATTATCTTTAGGACACGCCTTATTCAGGTCTCTGAAATCGATGCACACTCGAATTGTTCCTTGCTTTTTATCAACAGGAACGGGGTTTGAAACCCATTCAGTCAGAGGAACTAGGAAAATGAATCCCGCCTTAAGCAGCTTTTCAACTTCAGCTTTGATAGCTGCTGCCTTCCTAGGATTAACCGGACGAAGTTTTTGCCTGACCGGCTTAGCATTTTCATACGTCTTGATCTCATGTTGGACGATAGATGGGTCTATGCCAGGCATTTCCTCATAAGACCAAGCAAAAACATCCCTATACTCTTTGAAGAGCTCGGTATAGATTTGAACCTCTTCATGGGAACATTCAGCTCCAATGAAAACGTTCTCGATAATGTTGGGATTCCTGGAGATGTTCACCGGGATAGTAGGAGAGATCACGGCCATGTTCCCTTCAGCATAAACCTGTGCTGGTGCTAAGGGGCTCAAGACTGGGTGAACAGGTCCAGGAGACTGAGGACTTGGAAAACTTGTTTCGACTTCGCTCAAGTCAGGTAGGAAGTAAGACCGATGATGCAAATCATCCCATGGTCTATCTATACCTGTCATCGCTTCCAGGATGGCCTCTTCAGATGGAAGAGTGGTATCTAGACAATCCTGGGCAGAAGAAGAAGTAAGCGTCCAAGCCGGAGCCACATCACCATCCAACTCTTCCGGCGAAAGAGGAGCTGGATCAGACTCTGCAATGTCAACAATAGACTGATATGCAATCTCAGCTGCAGAAATCGGGAATGCCATTCCACCCACTTGACCTTCCTCCAATGTGGCTGTTGGGGAAGGTAAGGTCCAAGGGTCCGAAAAATAATGAGTTCGAAAGAACTCTCTTCGAAAGGGAGCCTTGGAGGATGAAATAGCATTAATAGACACCTTAGGAGGAGGAAGATCGAAAGAACCCATCAGGGAAGAATACATTCCAACTCCTAGATTCTCAACATGCGCCTTAGTATTATCCAACTTAGGAACAGATGAGTCAGAAGGCGCATCCAGGTCTACCGGAGGACAATCCAGTTGATCCACTGTAACGATCCTCCCTTCGTGGGGGAAACATACAATTCGAAATAGTGAGGATGCAATAGCATCCATCTCATATATCCAGTTCCTCCCCAACAGAAGGTTGTAGTCCAAGGCTGCATCCACTACCTCAACCTCTATGTTGACGGTTTTGCCCCCAACACAGATGGGCAAAGCCGGGACAATACCATGGGGTCTGTGAGAATGACCATCGAATGCAGTAAGAACAGTGCTAGATGGAACAGCTTTGGGAGATCCAAGTGTCTTCCAGCATGTGAGAGACATCACGCAAGTAGAAGCACCCTCATCAACAACCGTTCGAAAGATATTGGTCTTTCGATACGATGATTTAATGTGAAAAGCCATGTGATGAGGAAGTCTCTTCTTAAAATTAGTCATATCAAAAGTAATCAGAAGAGAATTTTTCGGATCAACAGCCCCAATGGCAGTGAGCAAAGCACTGCGTTGAGCCGGACAAGACTGGAGTACCTCTAAAGCTGACATAGCACAAGGACTTTGCGCCAGATCTTCTACAATCGAGTAGTTCTGGGCAGCCCTCATGTTTGGATTAATCGTTGACCGCTTAGAAGATGCTTTTAGCATCCGAGGCATAGACTCAACAGTTGGCTTCGTGATGTGAAGCGGCTCAGTAGCATCAGGAACTTCCTTAGCTTTCGAAGATTCCTCTCCGCCATAATCACGGGATCTCGTAGCGATATCCGCGTGAGCACTCATCATAAAGATGTTCGATGAAATTTCCCCTTCCTGGGCACCTCCAGAGGAAGCCCCAGGATTTTGGTTCGCGCCAACAATTAATTGCTGCCCTTGGGGAAAAGGGTTTGTTAGCACAGCCTGGGAACTAGAAGAACCCTGCTGAGATAACAGGCGCTGAGCATCCTGAATTTTCGGGCAAAGGTGCGTGAGATGGTCTCCAGTACAAAGCTTGCATGGAAACTTCACTTTCTTTTTCTCCTTTTGCCCTTCACCAACACGCTCGTTGGTTTTATTTGCATTGCCCTTCCCATTATTGCCCTTCTTCTTGTTATTACGTCCCTTCTTCTTCCCATCGGACTGTTGATTTCCTTTGGGTTCAGAAGATTGGACAGCATTAATGGACAAAGACTGGGAAGGTGATGAATCAGCAGGCACAGCCTGACCAGAAGGAGCAGATTGTAAAGACAATTGCTGCAATTGAGAAAGCAGGCTGGCTGCACTACTATTGACCGATCCGACAAGCCCGTCACCATGCGGACCAGGTTTGGGTTTCGATAAATCCAATTTGGAGCGAGGAGCATTGGGCAAATACTTATAAAGTACCCCAGACTGAGAATAGATCAACTCTAACTGCTGGGCCCTAAAAATGGCCTGCTCCTCGGAAAATACCCCGGATAGGGATACATCCTTTGAAATGTCTGACTGCAGAGATTTCAGAAACCACTCGAGAAGGAATTCACCTAGAATATGAGCTTTGATAAGCCTCTTCCTTCTCCTCCATTCCTGAATGTGATCAGAAATGTGAGTTGCCTCATCCTGCTTAAAATTAGCCAGGAGTTCGGTCCGAGCCTCATATCTGACAGGCAACTGAAAATGGTTTAGAAATGTGACAGCTAGTTCTCCAAATGTGGCGAAACTGCCCCCAGTGAGCTCTATATACCATTTGGCGGCATTTCCAGTTAGGGTGTGTTGAAATAATCTCAACCTAATCGAGTCATCGATCAGGGAGTTCGAAGAGCACCATAAGTGGAAAGTGGTGATGTGGTCTGCCGGATCCTCTCCATTCTTACCTTCAAACTTTGGAATGTCTGAAGGAAGTTTGGTCGGGACCGGAGGCCACCCCGGACTATACCGAATCGGGTCATTAGTTAACTTCGACAAGTCTGGCAAGTTTAACGTTGCTAGAAATGGTAATCGAGGCGGAGCCTGAGAATTCCATCCTTGATGGGATGGATTTCCAACATTCTGAAAAGAATAGCCTGGATTTGATGAGGCACCAGGCTGCCAGAAAGGACTCGTAGAAAACGGAGAAGAACCTCCTCCCCACGCCGAGTTACCAAAGCCCAGACCAGTTCCCCCCGCTGAAGTATTGAATGAAGAGGAGAGCCCCTGATAGGGGTTCCAAGCATTAGATAGAGGAGAAAAGGTCTGGTAAGCACTCGATGAAGGGAAAGAAGCATTCCCTTGATGACCTGCGTAAAACTGATTCCCTGCCCCCGCTGTAGTAAAGACAGGATTCCATCCCGTAAAAGTAGTCGAACTTTGCCCCCCAGACCAAGGGTTGAAACTCTGGGTCTGGGACGTAAACGGAAACGACCCTAAAGAAGGATTGGAGCTAGGAATATGCCCAGTCCCAAAGGGGAAACCCTGAAACGAAGCTGATCCACTAGCCATGTTAGACATGGGTGTAGATCCAGCTGCACCGGCGGAAAAGGAAAAAGAGGGATTTACACTAATGGACATCCTTGAACAGAAGGGACCAGAATGAGAAGCATATGCTTGGGTGAACCCAGAGCCAAACATAGCAGTGCTAGAAGCAATCGAAGATGAAGCAATAGTGCCCCCTGCCTCGACAGAAGCAGGGGTCTGAATGCCTGCAGCACTCATGGTAGAAGCCGCGTTCCCAGTCGTGGCCATCGAAAGATAAGAATGATATGGAAGATCCGACGGTCTCTCAGACTCTGGTCCGATATACTGAAGAAAAAACGGATGATCAGGAGGAAGAGGAGATGGACCTGTAGCAGGAGGCTCAGGTATGTCTTCAACTTGAAAATCTTCTTCTTGAGGAAAAATAACTCGCGAGGTGAGCGGAACTCTCCTCTCGGGACCGACACCAGAATCAGCTACGAAACCTTCAGACCTTAGTGGAGGATTTCTCTCCACAGCGTCAGAATCCACAGGGTGATAACCACCTGCTAAATCGCTCCTACGCCTTCTCGAAGAAGGCTCTGCACTCTCGGGAGATAACCCCCGGATTCTCCTCGAACGTCGAGGCGCTTGATCAGCCACTTTTATAGATTTATTATATTAGACTCAAAAAAGTGAAAAGCTAGGCAAGCTAGGAGCAAAGAGCACTTCACTAAAATAAAAATCCTTGAGAAACAGCAAGCAAACAGCCTCCAAGTATTTCCGCTCCGGGTGATGAGGACCGGACACCAAAATACAGGAAAGCGAAGTATAGGGCCTTCCGAAAGCAGTCTGGGATGATTAGGGCCCAGAACAACTAGCGAAGGTATCAGAAACAGTTACGCCGACCTCCTAACGACGGCCTTTGCCGGCTCAAGCACCCAAGCTTCGCAAGGGCACCCCCCAGAAGTACTGCTGAAAGTGATGCGACGTCTGCCTCAGGTACCACGGGTATTCCCCCCCGCAGTCACCTATGTGGAACCTAGGAGAGGCAACTATGGACACCAATCCGTATCAGAAGCTGGGCGGAACGGTCTTGAGGTCAGATTCAGCTAATCGGAGGGGGGGTATCCCTCTTCTCAACCTTCACTTCCCCTCGCGCTTGACTCTCGGATGAGAACTTTCCCAGTCCACCTCACGGAGTTGGATTTCGCTCAATTAATCAACTTCTATGTTTGTTTGAGCGGCCTTGGAGAGTTAACTCTCCACTCACCTATTCCAAGGCCCTACAACCTAGCTAGTTGGTGATTGACACTTAGTAAAACTTGCTAGTTGATTTTAGATTAAATCGCTTATTTTAAGGGATGTTGTATTAAGTCACAAGGATATGGAGATGAAACCAATGGTGTTTTGATGCAAAAGAAATTAATAAAAACTTAACTACATGCACATGCAGTTCTTTGTCTTTCGATGAAAAGTAATCTCTATATAGGTTCTACGAGACTAAAAATTGTATTTTTCTTTTCGAATTGCAAACTCAAACTCACAAAAACTAAGAAGCTAACTAAATGATTCAATGCATCTAATGAAAATCACTACAAGCATGTAAATCCTAAGATGCAAAAGTCTCTTGAAACAAGGTGAAATTTCCCAAAAAGCTCCTTCAGTTTTAACTCATCTTTTGTTGTCCAGAAAGCCAATTCTTGAAAACAAGAACTCTTAATATAAGACACCAAAAACACTTAACAACAAGAAGAAGAAATCAAATGACAACTCCTCAAAATCAAGCCGAAAACTAGAAGCAAGAAACTTCACAAAAGCTCCAAAAGATATGGCAAAACGAAAATGAAAATGCAACAACAAAAACAAAAACAAGAAACAATTTTTTTGAGTTTTTGAAATGCAAAAAACAAAAAGCAAAACAAATGTTTTTTGGGCTTTTTAGTTTTATAAAGCAAGAGCTCAAAAAGACCAAGCACAACTATCAAAATCCAAGCCAAAATGAGACCGAATTTCAAGCACAAACTTCAAGAATGCTCCCAAACCTTATAAGGCTAACAATAGCAAGATTAATAAGAGCAAGAGAAGACCAAAACTCAGCCAATCAGCCTAGACAAATAGTGCAAACTCGCTGCAACAAAAGACTCCAAAGAAGCAAGAAAATTTATTCGAAAATTGCAACAAAACCCTAGCCTATGGAACTCAAGAAAACCAATCGAAAAAAAAGCAAAAATCGCAATGCAAAGCACAACACAAATATAGGAGTGAGTCAGTGAGCAGAAGCTCTCTGTTCTGATAAAGCAGAACAGCCAAGAATGCTCAGAAAGCGATCTTGGAACTCAATCCAGAAGTGCCAGCACCAAAAACAAAACTTTTTCCAAAAGACTAGTTTCCACTCAAACGAAAGAGAGAAAAGACATGAAACCACTTCCTTCACACTCCAGTAAGTACAGAGACTCTGCAGACACAGGCCTCCTCAGCCAGAAAGGACCAAAAACACCAGAATCCTAAAAATTCAAAATCTGCCTAGGTATACGCAGCTTCACAGCTGTGCAACCAGCGTGTATACGCGTCTGTTCTAAGGGAAACTCGCGTATACGCGGTTTCCTTCAGAAAAACTCGCGTGTATACGCGACTGTGTGCAAGAAAAAGCACGTATAGAAAGGTAAATAATGAAAAAACAAAAGGACAAGCCTGGAAAAAACAC